>PVJI01027783.1:0-17268 GCA_004026765.1 Micronycteris hirsuta
AGAGTGGACCAGCAGAAAGAAAAAAACATCCAACCAGAAAAGAATGAAGAAACAAGAATTCAAAAAACGGAGGAGGGGCTCAGAAACCTCCAGGACATCTGTAAATGTCCCAACGTACGGATCATAGGGCTGCCAGAAGGAGAAGAAGAAATCCAAGGAATTGAAAACTTATTTGAACACATAATGATGGAGAATTTCCCGAAGCTGGTGAAGGAAATAGACTTTCGGGAAGTCCAGGAAGCTCAGAGAGTCCCAAAGAAGTTGGACCCAAAGAGGAACACACCAAGATACATCATAATTACATTACCCAAGATCAAAAATAAGGAAAGGATCCTAGAAGCAGCCAGAGAAAAGGAGACAGTTACCTACAAAGAAATTCCCATAAGACTGTCAGCTGATTTCTCAAAAGAGACCTTGCAGGCAAGAAGGGGCTGGAGAGAAGTATTTCAGGTCATGAAAGGCAAGGACCTACATACAAGAATACTCTATCCAGCAAAGTTTTCATTTAGAATGGAAGGTCAGATACAGTGCTTCTCAGATAAGGTCAAGTTCAAGAAGTTCATCACCACCCAGCCTTAGTTGTATGAAATGTTAAAGGGAGTTATATGAGGTATGGAGGAATATCAACAGGGGAGTGGTAGGGGGAGAGGGTGGGAATGGGGCACAGAACAAGTAGCATAAATGGTAGGTAGACAACAGACAGGGGGAGGTTAGAATAGTATAGGAAGTGCAGAAGCAGAAGGACTTATGTGTATGACCTATGGACAAAACTAAAGGGAGGGGAAAGGGGGGTAAGGGGGTGGGGGGCAAGAAGGGGGGGAAAGTGGGACAACTGTAACAGCATAATCAATAAAATATAGTTTAAAAAATGACTCTTAAAGAAAAAAGATAAATTACATACCTTAAAAAGAGTACCATGGAGGGAAGAGAATGTAACAGGTAAAGACAACCTAAAATATATTATTGAAAAGTAGAATTAGAAAACAAGATCTAAATGTTAGTGTCCTCGTTGCTACTGGGTGTCATTGCTTGTAGACTTCTCCACAGACAGAGGTAGGAAATACACCATGAAAAAAGATGGCGGTGGATTAGGAGCATACATTGCTACCTCCTCCCAGAACCAAATTGGAAATTAAACTGAAGAGAGGACTAGACACCTGAAATAAACTGAAGACTACCTGAAACAGAGGCTTTTAACCAAGGACAGAAAAAGAAACACCACGACCGGTCGGTCATTAAAGGGGCTGGCCCATGCAGAGGGCAGCAGGCTGGGGGGCAGCGTGGCTGTCCGCGCCTCCCCTTGAAAAGAGAAGCAGGAAGCACAAACCAGGCTCCCGAACAGAGAGCCAGTGCCGCCATCAGCCCCCATGCAGCACCCCGCAGTGAAGGGCTGAGGGGTTTCCTCTGCTGGGGCGACGAGAGACCTGCTGGAGACAAAGCCACTACTTTTTTCTTCTTTCTTAACTCTCAAAGGGGCCAAAGCACAAATCTTATGTTTGCAATCGCTTACCTTAAGGCCACAGCGAAGGGAAGGCAGTGAGGACAACAGTCTCTCAAGGAGAGTGTAGAGTGGGAGGCACTGGAGTGAAACACGGGGAGTGGCCCTGGGGCTTTCTGTGCCAGGATATACCTGGATTCTGCAGCAGCCACCTTGCTTGAGAAGAGAAAGCCCTTCCCAGAGGGGAAGAAATTGACTTCCCTGTGGGATATCCCTCCACCCAACCTCTGCAATCCTGCTCTCTCCACTCTGCATCTTTCTTTTTTCGTTTTATGTGGTTCGTTCCATTTTTATTTTGTTTTGTGTTTTGTTTTTATTTTCTCCCATCCTGCATCTTAAGCCCTGCTGAGGAGATAGCAACATACCAACTCAGAGGTGTCAGCGACTGGCTGTGGGCAGCTACACTTTCCCAGGAAACAGATTGGCACTTCCCTCTCACAGGAGAGCCATAGAAACCCTCCTGGTTTCCAGCAGACCCAAAACCTGGACTCTGGAGGCCCCACCCACTAGCCTTCTTGGGGCCTACCCTGCTGAGTACAGGCAAATAATCCCAAACAGATGAGTGGCACGGGGACGGAAGAACACACCCAACCTGTGTTCCCTGAAGTCTGAAAGGCACCTGCCATAGTAGATCCAGGAGTCCCACTCCACTAATCCCACCAGAAGCCCTCTCAGAATCAGTCAGGTCTGTGACTAGTGTAAGGTTGATAGTAGGCTGGCAGGCAGAGACAGACAGAGGCGGATCTGGCAGTGACTTGGGTCATTTGCTGACATACCCTTGGACCCAGTGTTCTTAAAACCCAGCTAGGCCGAGCCCAGAGGAATTAATCATAAACTGGATCACTGGTGCTTCAAACAGGTTGCTGAGGGCTAGACGTGGACAGCACCTGACATCAGCCTCGGACTGCATCAGAGCTGTGTCCAAAGGAGAACCCAGTAGGCAAGTACTAAACTCTGCTGAGACAAATTCCACTTTGTTGTTTTTCATTATTTTAGTTATTTTTCTCTTTCATAGTCTTTTCATTATTTTTTCTATTTTTTCTTTTTCTTCTATTTTTATTGCTCTATTTTTTCTGTCATATCTCTTATTTTACTCTTACTATTGATTACCCCATTGCTCCCTTCTTCTTTCCTTTTCTTATTTTTGTTATTCTTTCTCATTCTTTGTCCCATTTCCCCTTTCAATTCATTATTCGTATCAGTTCTCCCCCCTTTTCTACTCCCATAATCACTTTTCTGTGATTTGGTCTTCTCTTATTCTCTTTCTTTTATTTTCTCCTTTCCCTAATATTCCATTTATCTTTCTCCTTTTTTTATTCTCTGATCTTTCATCATTGAAGTTGCTATTGTGGTTGGGGGTGTTGCTTGTTTTTTTTTTTTTTAAGATTTTATTTATTTATTTTGAGAGAGAAAGGAAGGGAGGGAGACAGAGAGGGAGAGAAACAGCAATGTACGGTTGCTCCTCACGTGGCCCTCACTGGGGACCTGGCCTGCAACCCAGGCATGTGCCCTGACTGGGAATCGAACCGGAACCCTTTGGTTCCCAGCCCGCACTCAATCCACTGAGCTACACCAGCCAGGGCTGCTTGTTTTGTTTTTATTTTTGGGTTGTTTTTCTTTGTTCTGCCAGCCTGTACAACAGCATGCAAGACATGGTAGGGTTTGAGTCATTCAATCAGCCAGAGGAGAGATCCCACCAATGAACAAGCCAACAACAGTCAGAACCCAAATACAACAGAAGAGCCCACATAAGCCACACAAAGGGCACTTCTAGAGCATCCAGATCAGGAGATCAAGGAGTCAGCACCACTGGGTACCAGACAGGACTCCTTCAACATAATGCTACCCCACAAGACAGGGAGTCAAAGCACCTCTATCTAAAACATAGAAACAAACAGAGACAGCTAAAATGAGGAGATAAAGAAACAAATTCCAAACAAAAGAAAAGGAGAAATCCTCAGAAAAAGAGCCAAATGAAATTGAGGCAAGCAAATTATCAGACATTGAGTTCAAAGTAATGTTTATAAGCCCTGGGTTGTGTGGTTCATTGGATTGAGCACTGGCCTGCAAACCAAAGGGTTGCCAGTTTGATTCCCAGTCAGTGTTGACATGCCTGGGTTGTGGGCCAGGTCCGCAGTTGGAAGTGTACAAGAGGCAACCAATTGATGTTTCTCCCATTCATCGTGCTTCTTTTCCTCTCTTTCTCCCTCCTTTGCCTTCTCTCTGAAAATAAATAAAGTCTTAAATAAAAAGAAACTTGTATAATGTTTTTAAGGATGGTCGAGAAACTTAAAGAGAACAGCATCAGCATGAAAAAGGACATAGATACTATGAATAAGAACCAAATGGAAAATGAAGAATACAATATCTGAAATGGAGAATACACTAGAAGGAATTAAAAGCAGGCTAAATGAAGCAGATGATTGAATTAGTGACTTGGAAGACAAGGTAGAAAACAGTCAGAGCAAAAAAATGAAAAAAGATTTTAAAAGAACCAGGAAAGTTTAAGGGAGCTTTGGGACAACATGAAATATAACAAAATTTGCATAATAGGATACAAGAAAGAGAAGAAAGGGAGCAAGGGATAGAAAACCTGTTTGAAAAAATAATGACAGAAAACTTCCCTAACTTGGATAAGGAAAAAAATCACACAAGTTCAGGAAGCACAGAGAGTCCCAGTCAAGATGAACCCAAAGAGGCTCACGCCAAGACACATCACAATTAAAATGGCAAACTTTAAAGACAAAGAGAGAATCTTAAAGACAGCAAGAGAGAAATGGTTAGTTAACTATAAGGGAGCTCTGATAAAGCTGTTAGCTGATTTGTCAACAGAAACAGTAAAGACCAGAAGGGACTGGCATGAAATATACCAAGTAATGAAAAGCAAGGATCTGCAACCAAGACTACTGTATCCACTAAGGCTACCATTTAAAATGGAAAGGGAAATGAGTCTCCCAGACCAAAAAAAAAAAGGCTGAAGGAGTACATTTCTCCTAAACCAGTACCACAAGAGATGCTAAAGAGACTGCTTGAAGAAGAGGAAATGAGAGAGAGAGAGAGGAACACAGGTACAAAGGGAAAAATATGGCACTGCATAGGTACCTATCAATAATAATCTTAAATGTAAATGGATGAAATGCTCCAATCAAAAGACACAGGGTAGCTGAATGGATAAGAAAGCATGACCTTATGCTGCCTACAAGAGACTCACCTCAGAACAAAAGACCTACACAGGAAGAATGTGAACGGATGGAAACAATATTCTATGCAAATGGAGACAAAAAAAGCTGGGGTAGCAATACTTGTGTCTGACAAAGTAGACTTCAAAACAAAGACCATAATAAGAGACAAAGAAGGACACTACATAATACTTAAGGGTTCAGTCCAACATGAGGATATAACCCTTGTAAACATATATGCACCCAATATAGAAGCATATATATATATATATATATATATATATATATATATATATAAAGAAAATTTTGGAGGACTTTAAGAACGAGATCAACAGTAGTAACGTAGTCATAGTTGGGAATTTTAACACCCCATTGTCAACAATGGACAGATCTTCCCCGCAAAAAATCAACTAGGATATAGCTGTGTAGGAAACCATTCCGTGCATTGAGGGAAATGTAGCCCAGTCCCTCTCTCATAAAAACACAAGGAGAGTAAGAGTCGGCAAGCAGGCCCCATGTGCGTGAATGGATATTCTGGGGAAAATCAGGCCTGCCCTTTTTTTCCTAGAGATAAAACTTGCTATGCTGAAAACTCCCTTACCCTGGATCAAAAGAACAAATGCTGATGCATATCTGGCTTCCGAAGACGATGCTAATCCTTTCAAGTTCAGCCCAAACCTATTGTCTTTCCATTTGAATATACTTCCTTTGAAGTGCCTTCCTGGCTGTCTATCACCTAATGCGAACCTGTGCATAGTAAATGAAGACCACTCTGATGTAATGTACCTAGGAAAAACAATAAAAGCCTGTTAAGGCAGCACTCGGGGCCTCTCTCTGTGACCAGAGAGGGGTCACATTGCCCTGGCGTTCTATACCCCCCAGATCTCGTGTGGATTCATTTACACGCCAGCCACAGCATACGAATTCTGTGGGACAGGATCCGCAACATAGCTGCATTAAACAACACACTAGATCAAATGAATTTAATTGGTATCTACAAAACATTTCAAGCAAGGAAATAAAATATACATTCTTCTCAAACACACATGGATCATTCTCAAGGTATGGGTTTTGTTTTTTTTAATATATTCAGCTACCCTATGTGTTTCAATTGGAGCATTTAAGCCATTTACATTTAAAGTAAGTATTGATAGGTATGTATTTATTGCCATTTTATTCATTTAACTATATTCCTTTGTTACTTCTTCTTTTTTTATTCTCACCTGAGGACATGCTTATTGATTTTTAGAGAGAGGGAAACGGAGGGAGGGGGAGAGAGAGAGAGATCAATGTGAGAGAGAAACTCTTTTAGCTTTTTCTTGTCTGGAAGCTCTTTATTTCTTTTTCAATATTAAATGATAATTCTACAGGGTAGAGTAGTCTTAGTTGTATTTCCTTGTTTTCATCACTTTGAATAGTACCAGTCCCTTGTGACCTAGGATATTTTTGTCGAGAAATCAGCTGACGGACAGTCTTTTGGGAGTTCCCTTATAGGTAACTGTCTTTCTCTTTCAGCTTTTAAGATTCTCTCTGTTTTACCTTTGGCGTTTTAATTATTATGTGTCTTGGTGTGGGTCTCTTGGGTTCATCTTGTTCAAGTCTCTCTGTGCTTCCTGGATTTATGTGTATTTTTACTTCACCAGGGTAGGAAACTTTTGGGCCATTATTTCTTCAAATAGGTATCTATCTCTTATTCTTTCCTTTCTCCTCATACCCCTATGATGTGGATGTTGTTATATTTCATGTTGTCCCAAAGGTTCCTTAAACCATGCTCATTTCTTTAATACAAATGTTTTCCTGCTCTGATTGGGTGTTTTCTGCTACCTTGTCTTCCAAATGATGATTAAAAAATATTTTATTTATTCATTTTTATTTTTAGAGAGAGGGGAAGGGAGGGAGACACAGAGAGAGAGAAACATTGATGAGAGGAAACATTGATTGGTTGCCTCTCATACACACCCTGAGGGAGACCAAACCCACAACCCAGGCAAGTGCCTGGAGAGGGAATCAAACTGGCAACCTTTTGCTTTGCAGCCACACAGGTCAGGGATGTTTATTAAGTTTTCATAGATTTCTGGTACTTAATCAGACTGCAGAAAAAATTTCCTAGGAGAGAAAAATACCTGGTCACAAAAATCTACATTCTGAGCTGAGGTGATTGGGGAAAGGATTACTGTACAGAGTGTGCAGACATGGCTTCATAATACCCTTACTACAGCATTTTTCCCATTTTATAACCAGAAACATGGAGGCCTAGGGGGTTTGGTAGCCCAAACAAAGTCACATAAATTTTAAATACCTGAACTGACCAAAAACATACCATGTGCCAGGTACTGGGCTAGCTCATGGAATCCTCAGAATATCTCCACAAAATAGGAAAGATAAAGTGGAAGCATTAAAATGCTATTTTTTTGTTGGTTAAACATGGTCAAATATTGTCTATTTCCTATGATTAAACCTAATTTTATTATCCTATTTAACAGGTTGGTACATTGAGTCTTGAAGGTTTTAAATATAATGACTTGCCCAAGGTCACACTGTTAGTAAGTCTTGGAGCCAACATTTGACATTAAGAATCCTGCTTTGAAATGATTCCAATTAGTTCAGACTTTAGAGACTGAAGCGCTTTCTTGCCCGGGTGTTTTCCAAAGGGTCAGAGAAGAACCTCCTCCTTGGGTTCTGTAGGCATCTGGGAGAAGTTCCCTTTACCTCAAACGTGGCAACACATTCATTCATGAGATAACTTAATCTTCAAAGTACAGCTCCAGTTCCATTCACCCCCAAAAGAACAAACTGGATTCTCACCCCATTGGTTTCCACTTTCCCAAACCTCTTAAGCTTCTGACTAGTTTCTCTGGACCTACACCATTGCTGTCTTTACTGAGAGCATTGAAAGCCGGAGCCTGTCCACTCTGATGACTTCATTGCTCTTTTGGCCTGGACCTGGAAGGACAAGGAGCATGGGACCCTGGTTCTTTCACTGTGCTGGGCCACAATGATGTTTTAGGCCAGGCTCATGCTACGGTGATCCAATTTCTCCTCAGTGATGCTGAAGATGGACCCATGGAGCTCTCCCTGGTTTTGGAACCTGGAGAAGCAACTTGGAAACAGGAACAAATCCATGCCAGAGCTGCAGTTCAGCTTTGTCCTTTTCCCAGAGGAGCCACCTTGGGAAGACCATCCATGTTGAGCTTTACATCTCCTGATGCCTGATGCTTTGAGGTGGAGGTGAAGCCAGAGACACCACTCTTAGGTTGTTTACAGAGGTTTTAAAAGGAGCCCTTGGTCTCCATCAAACATGGGGGCCTCTCTGTGGGTATTACATCTTTTCATTGATTAAAAAAATTAAGCACATGGTACACAGTTTAAAGAATATCAAGCCCTGGCTCTGTTAGTTGGAGCATTGTCCCACAGACCAAAGGGTCATGGGTTCCATCCGCACTCAGGGCACATGCCTGGTTGCG
Organism: Micronycteris hirsuta; assembly: GCA_004026765.1. Classification (NCBI taxonomy): domain Eukaryota; kingdom Metazoa; phylum Chordata; class Mammalia; order Chiroptera; family Phyllostomidae; genus Micronycteris; species Micronycteris hirsuta. The sequence goes on from PVJI01027783.1 coordinate 8,142, forward strand.
TTCAGTCCCCAGTAAGGGCTCATAAGTCAGGCAATCAATCAGTGTTTCTCTCTTGCATCAGTGTTTCTCTGCCTCTTCTCCTTTCTTTCCCCTCTCTCTAGGGTAAGTAAGCATGTCCTTGGGTGAGGATTAAGAAAAATAAAATAAAATAAAATAAAATAAAGTAAAAGCTAATGAAATATAAAACTTAATTGTACCCCAGATCCTAAAACCTTTCTCCAGAGGGAATCACGGTTACCAGCTTTTCATATATCATTCCATAAACTTGTGATGTCTCAACCTTTGCTATCCAACATAGTAGCCAAGAGCCACATGTAGCAATTTAAATTCAATTAAAATAAAAATATTATTCTTCAGTCACACTAGCCTCATTTCAAGTGCTCAGTGGCCACCTGATTGTAACAGACAGTGTATACAGAGAACATTTTCATCATTGGAGAAAGTTCTGTTGGATAGCTCTGGCCTACACAAACATTTAAGGTTTTATTTATTTATTCTTTAAAGAGAGGGGAAGGGAGGGGGATACAGAGGGAGACAAACATTGATGTGCAAGAGAAACATCAGTCAGTTGCCTCTTGCATGCCTCCAGCTGGGGACTTGGCCCACAAACCAGGCACATGCCCTGAATAGATATCGAACCAGTGACCTTACAATTTGTGGGATGACACCCAACCCACTGAGCCACACCAGTCAGGGTGACACATATTTTTGTATATATGTATTATTTTTTAAAGATTTTATTTATTTATTTTTAGAGATGGGAGTAGGGAGGGAGAAAGAGAGGGAGAGAAACATCATTGTGTGGTTGCCTCTTAATCGCCCCTACTGGGGACCTGACTTGGCCCGCAACCCAAGCATGTGTCCTGACTGGGAATCAAACTGGCTACCCTTCAGTTTGCAGGCCAGTGCTCAATCCACTGAGCCACACCAGCCAGGGCTATAAATATATTTTGTACACATATTTTTAGAATTTTATTTTGAAATAATTATAGTTCACAGGAAGATGTAAAGATAGTTCAGAAGGTCTGGCATGCCCTTTATCCAGGCTCCTTGTTCCCATGGGCACCTCTTACATAAATACAGTAGAATACTCAAGCCAGGAAATCAACATTGATGTAATGTGTGTGTCTAGTTATATGACATTTTGTCATATGTGTGGGTTTCTGTCATTACCACTGAAACCAAGATACAGAGCTGTTCCACTCTACTTCCTCATTCTACGTTTTTAGAGTCACACTCTCCTCCCTCCCTTCCACCATCCCTAAAAAACCTGGAAACGACGCATCTGTTTCCCATGTCTACAATTTTGTCCTTTTGAGAATTAAAGAAATAGAATTATCTGGTATATGAACTTTTTAAAAAAGATTTTATTTATGTATTTTTAGACAGAGGGGAAGGGAGGGAGAAAGAGAGGGAGAGAAGCATCAATGAGTGGTTGCCTCTCACATGCCCCTTACTGGGGACCTGACCCTCAACCCAGGCATGTGCCCTGACTGGGAATCGAACCGGTGACCCTTGCTTCACAGGCTAGCGCTCAGTCCACTGAGCCACGCCAGCCAGGGCTGGTATATGAACTTTTGACATTGGCTTTCTTTCTTCATTTAGCACAATGCTTTTGATATCCATTCATGTTTTGCATGTATTAATGATTTGCTCCACATTAATCATTGTTATTGCAGGTTGTTGTTCAAGTTTTGACTTCAGTCTGCAATCTGCCTGCTATTGTTTACTCTTCGGAGTTCTCCACCATTTGTTTTTTGATGTCTCCCCAGAGTTGAAGTTGTAAGTTGTAAGACAGAGAGTTTGTAAGAGCCTCATTCCATCTGGGCCAACACTGGAAGTTTACAATCTGTTTCAAAATAGATGTATTTAGAAATACATATGAAACAAAATGTTTTCTAGTTATTTATAAACATATAAAATGTGATCATAATATACTAAAATGTTAATAGTGCTTATTTATGCACTAAGTAAGGTCGCTCACTTTACATTTTTGTATTTTTCTATATTTTGTGATAAACATATTACTCAAGTAATTTAAAAACTAATAAAACAATTTTGACCTCCGCTTTTTGCATAACCTTAATTTCGGCAGTGGGTGTCTTGACCTGAGGAAACAGAATATTAGAAAAAGGATGGACATGGGCACCAGAGGGTGGCAATGACGAAGCCTGGCAAGCAATGATTTTGCAAAAATTACTGCTGGTCTCATAAGATTCTCCAGTCCACTCATGGTAGGACATCAGATGAAGTAAGTACATTTAACACTAGAAAAATACAGCACTCTCACCACAATATAAATGGATGAAACTAGGAAAATGAGATGCAACTCAGAATACTTACTGCTTTTTTTTTTTTTTTTTTTTGGCCATTGCTTGTTTAACCAACATTTGTGCAAATAGTGTGTTTAACTCCGTAAGTACTTTGTTCTAGCCATTTTCCATGTGGACCAAAATAGTTGGAGATAGCTTTCTAGGAGTGTCTAAACTTTTGAAAATAGAGATTGTTGAGAGAACAAGAGGAAAGAGAAGATAATGTTCTTCTCTTCTACAGAAAAATGGTCTCCACTTGACACGTACCTGTAAAGGTGGGAATGGGAACTTCAAGATCCAGTTATTTGGAGTAATATGCATGGCGTGTCTTTAGTGCGAACAGCACACTCGAATCCACAGGACATTATTTAGAACATGGGTCAAAACACTTGAACACTTTCAAACCCATTCTTCAAAAAATATGCATCCTATTTCTGGTTCTGATGGTTTTTCGGTTTTTGTTTGTTTGTTTTTTGGCATTAGGTCCTGAAAGTCAAGATGCTGATGGGGCTCTAGAGCAGACAGCAGAGGTTGCAGTTTCTCCAGGAGGTTCAGGCATGGGGAAGGGTCAGAGCCCAGAAGTGCAAAGCTGCATCTTTTTAAACAATTGCAGGAGCTTGCATCTTTTGAATTTGTTTGGAAGCATATAATTTGCTGATAACACCCCTGAAGTTTGGGTTTCAACTCTTTATTTAAATATTCTTTAAAGCTACATGTTCTTCCTTTTCAGTCTTAATATCGGCAGCCATTACTGCCGTCCAGTAAAGCCTGAATCACTTAAGCTAATGTTAGATGTCTTACATTCCAGCAAAATAAGCAAAAGCTAGACTTATGGTCAAGACACCTTAGATTCACAGTGATGTGTGCAAAGTTGAATTGCAAGTTAGTACTTATCCAGGAGAAATCATGCTTTATAAAACGGGTGTTGAATTTCATGGTCAAACCCTAAAATTCCATTTAATCCTTGAAGTACTCTCTGGTATTACATAATTGCTGGTAGTTTATAATAAAACTATATAGTATAGTGTTATTTTAGAAAAAAATATAGATTATCTTTATGTTTGGGGAGTAAAACAGGTTTTCTTAAACAAAAAGAAAAGCATACATTTTATAGAGATCTATTTCCATATGCTACCTGCCTCCCTGGCACTCAGAGAACTGGTTTCCTAGTAGTAGTGTAATGGGGTACAGAGCATGGTTTCCCTGATAATAGGGGAAAAACCTTCACAATCCTGTCTTCAGGCAGGATCGGGGCGGGTTGCACACAGAGCTGAGTGGGAAGGACAGCATTTAGGACACATTACAAGACAACATGCAAGTTAATAGCCATTCCTTCATGAAGGGAAGAGGGCTGCTGCCCAGGGTGAACTGTGTATATGACTATAAGAGTGTACAGTGACCCACGGCATAGCTGGGGGGAGGAGCTTATATAGCACCTGTGAGAGAGGCAGGGGCAGATGACCACCCTGGATGTCCATGTGTTGCTGGGAACTTGTACCCTGACTAAATATGGCAGCCAAAAGGAGGTAAAAGATATAGGGGAACTGGCAAAAAGTGCAGACAATAACACATCATAGGAAGGGCTAGATATGAGATCACCCAGGAAGTTCCTGGCTGAGCATTTAAATGAGGGGGGCTGAAAGAGAAGTGGGAGTCCATCACAGGGTCTGGAGTAAGTGAGAGAGGAGATCCGCTGTGAGGTCTGGAGTAAAATAGGGAGAAGCCATGTGATCTGGAGTGAGAGAGGAGGTCCTTCTGCTTCTCTTTGTCTGCTTCTCTGAGACAAAGGCTTGCATGAGGGTAACTTGTTTTGGCCAATGATCTTAAGGTGCTGCAGAGGGATATGGGGTCCAGGCTCTTGGTGGTCACAAACAAAAAGATTTGGACTGACCACACACATATTATGAAGCAAAGCAAGCAGGAACTTATTAAGGAAAGTATACTTCCCAAGACATGGGAGCAAGCCATCTCTGGCCAGGGAATGGCACTCTTCTATTGAACAGACTTTATAGGGTTTTTACTTAATCTTCTACACATGAAATTTCCCACAATCCTCCTTGATTGCCCACTCAGGGAGGGAACCACAATGCTAATTATTATCAGGCGTCACAAGGTGATTCTCAGGAATCAGGATGCTGACTGATGACAGCTGCAGTGTCTCAGGATTACCTATTCTATCTCCTGCCTCAAAGGGACAGACAGCTGCTAAAAGTTCGATGGTATGTTACAAGCCAACCTAATCCCAACCCTTCCAACAAAATTTCAGAGAGATTTTCCTCTTTTTGTTAATGGCAAAACTAAGATTCTGCCATTCATTGAGATCATATATGTACTATGCAAATCTGGGGAACTTGTGACTATGGGGAGAAGATTGGGTTTTTGGAAATGTGGATGGACAAAATGTGATGACTTGGCAGGATAAGCTGGTGGCTGGCTTTGTGGGACAAACTGGGTTCTGTGGGAGAAGGAAATTGGGTGATGCACGTACAGTGCCAAGCCCAGAGTCTGCCATGCAGGGAGGATACTGTGGATTTTTTTTTTTGCTATTATTATTCTACCTGTCCAAGGTGTTTTTCATTCATACACATTTTAGAAACTTCATACATTTGTGCTCCTCCATACTGGCTGTCAGGTATATAGAGCAGGTGGCCAGGACACAGGGGGTCCCCCCGTGACTGACGGGTTCTCAAAGAGCCTGCATCCTCTAGCTCACTGTGTGGATCTCCACCCCGTGCTTCAGGCTGGACCTATCTCTACAGGGCTCTGAACAGCTGATTACATTTCCACTAGGCTAATGTGGCCAAGGGCATGGCCTGGATCTTCCAGCAGGCCATGAGCTGAGGCAGTGAGCACAGCTCTCATCCTGTCAGCTGTCTTATAAAAAATTGTCCCTGCTTCAGAGGGCCGTGGACGATAGAGGGGCCCTCGCTGCAAGAGGTAGGGAAAGACACTGAGCCATGGTTCCATGGCCTCTGGCAAGCTTCTCTGAGCTTCAGTTTCTTCATCCACAGAGTGGGAGGCAAAGGCCATGTATCACTACTGCTGTGTAACAAACCACTCCAAAGTATTAGTGGTTTGAAACAACATACAGTATTTAGCTCACCTCTTTGGGGCCTGGCTTGGCTGTGTGTTTGCTCTGCATCTGTGGTCAGCCGGAAGGTCATCTCATGGTTGGATGACCTGAGATGTCCTCATTTACATGTCTGGTGCTTGGTGGCTGCTGGCTGGAGGAATGAGGTGCTACTGCACCAGGAGGCTCTCATCACCCAGCAGGATAGCCTGGAGTTTCTGCCGTGGTGGCTGGGGTCTAAGTGCATTGAAAGAGAGCAACCTCTCATGCTTCAACCTTTTCAAGCTTCCGTATGCATGTCATGTGTGCCGACACCCCAATGGCCAGAGTAAGTCATGTGGTCAAGGCTGGAGTCAGTGTGGGAGGGCCAGATGGAGCAGAATAATTTGCAGGCATTTTTGCAGTCTGCCACAATGTCCCTAGCAGAGACGTTGGGAAGAGCAATGGGAACTGACTAAGTAGTCATAAAAATAATAACAAGCAGTTATTTACAAGGAATGTGGGCTCAAAGTATGATAAATGAACAATTCTCATATTAATAGGTGAGGTTCAGAGAAGTTCAATAACTTCACCAGGGTTATACAGCCAATTAATGGAAGAGCTCAAATCTGCACCCAGGGCTGCCTGACTCCAAAGCTCCTGCTCACGGCTATCACCCTCTGCTGCCTTGCCCGCACATGTCACTCAGTGCCCTCGTTAATGGGGACAAACTGAAACTTTAATCTAGGTCAGAAGCCCCGTTTCTCCCTTCTGACCTTTCCCCTTATTGTTCTCAGACAGAGTCTCTGGCCTCATTTTAAGAAGCCAGCTGTTCAGTTTCTCGTCTGTATCACGGACGTGATACAGGCAGACACAAGATACTGCCATCCAGGCAGGCGCAAACTAGAAACCACAGATTATTTGTTTAAAAAAATCACCCACTCATACCAGCAAAGACCTAGTGGAGTCTTGACTTCCATCATCGCCAGGCTGTAATGAGGCAGCTCAGCCCCTTTATGGTGGTTGAGCAGCTGGTGGTGGTGTCAGACAAGGCTGAGTGGGGAGCTGGGACTTGATCCCGTCCAGTACTGAGGAAATCAGCCCCCACTCCCTGGTGTCAGTGGATCTTAGGGAGACCCTGGCTTTCTAGCCTCCACTCAGCAGTAAAGAGGTTTACCCTCTCTTCCCTGGAGTGGGGTCAGAGGAGGCTTTCCCACCACACAGGGGCAGTGAGGCCTTCTCCCTACCCATGGTGGCCGTGATGTCCCATGGAAGCGCTAGTAATGCACTCACACTGTTACTAGCATAAAAGCAGGGGTGTCCAACCTGCGGCCCACAGACTGCATGTGGCCCGGGATGGCTGTGAATGGGGCCCCACACAAAACCATAAATTTACTTAAAATATTATGAGACTTCTTTTGTGATTACGTATTGTGATGTATGTAATGTGTGGCCCAAGATGACTCTTTTTCCAGTGCGGCCCAGAGACAACAAAAAGTTGGACAGCCCTGGCATAAAAGTTCTGGCCTTCCCTTGGCCCCGAGATAAAAATCAAGAGAGGCAAAACAGATGAAAAAGCAGTGGTGGGAAAAAACAAAGGGCGAGAGCTTCACGCAGCAAGGATCAAGGAAGTGTACAGTCGCACAGAATAATGGATCCTTGAGATGCTGCTGGACTCTGGTTTATACAGGTCTCACTTCTTCAATACATGCCCGGAATAGATTTCTTTGCTTAATAGTTTCCCGCTGGGAGCTGGCATGTGAACCCTCATGCAGGCATGAAGTTCTTTGCTTTTTAGGTTCCCGTTTTTGCTTTCTGGTTCCTCTATGGACTGGTATCTACTGTATAGCTACAGAAAAGAGCTCTTTACTTTCAGGAAATCTTTGTTAGCACCGGGAGGTGTAGATGGATCAGAGCATGCGCATGCCAGAGCTCTGCTTTCCAGAAACCCTTTGCTTTCCTGGGCAGGTGTCTATCAGTGCAAGGGCAGCGTGGTGCTCCGCTTCTGAGGAACCTTTGGCTTTACTTGGAAGGTGCTGACAAGTGCATGCCCAAAACGGAGGTCTGATTTCCAGGATTCTTTGTTTGCCTTGTCCTCCCCACCTCCACCCCGTTTTTCTTTTCTTTTAGGTTCATTTGTTGATAGTTGTGAGTTTGTTGTCATTTTACTATTCCTATTTTTTATCTTCTTTTTCTTAAATAAGTCCCTTTAACATTTCATATAATAATGGCTTGGGGATGATGAACTCCTTTAACTTGACCTTATCTGGGAAGCACTTTATCCACCCTTCCATTCTAAATGAAAGCTTTGCTGGATAGAGTATTCTTGGATGTAGGTCCTTGCCTTTCATGACTTCAAATACTTCTTCCCAGCCCCTTCTTGCCTGTAAGGTTTCTTTTGAGAAATCAGCTGATAGTCTCATGGGAATTCTTTTGTAGGTAACTCTCTCCTTTCCTGTTGCTGCTTTTAAGATTTTCTCTTTATCTTTAATCTTGGGTAACTTAATGATGACGTGCCTTGGTGTGTTCCTCTTTAGGTGCAACTTCTTTGGGACTCTCTGGGCTTCCTGGACTTCCTGAAAATCTATTTCCTTTGCCAGATTGGAGAAGTTCTCCTTCATTATTTGTTCAAATAACTTTTCAATTTCTTGATCTCCCTTTTCTCTTTCTGGCACCCCTATGATTTGGATATTGGAACATTTCGGTTGTCCCAGAGATTTGTAACAATCTCTTCACTTTTTTGAATTCTTGTTTCTTCATTTTGTTCTGGATGGATGTTTATTTTTTCCTTTTGTTCCAAATCATTGCTTTGAGTCCTGGTTTCCTTCCTGTCACTGTTGGTTCCCTGAATATTTTGCTTTATTTCACTTTGGGTATCCTTCATTTGTTCTTTCATTTTTTGACCAAGCTCAATCAGATCTGTGAGCATTTTGATTACCAAGGCTTTAAATTCTCTATCAGATATGTTGGCTATCTCCTCGCTTAGCTTTCTTTCTGAGGCTTTACTCTGTTCTTTCATTTGGGCCATATTTCTTTGTCTTGGTGCAGCTGATAGGCTGTAAGGGGGCAGGGCCTTAGGTATTCACCCAGGCAGGGCAACCCTCTTTGCTGGGCTGCGAATGCCCGTGGGGGAGGGGCCAGAGTGGGAACAGGGCTGCTCGTCTGCTTGTCTCTACTGCACTTTTTTTTGATGTCTTTGTTTTTAAATTATTTTATTGTTGTTCATTTACAGTTGTCTGCATTTACCCCCCACTCCCAACCCCAGGCAAACCCACCTCCCTCCCTTGCTTCCACCCTCCCCCTTGGTTTTGTCCATGTGTCCTTTATAGCAGTTCCTGAATACTCTTGTCCCCATTATCCCCTTCCCCCTCCCCTCTGGTTACTGCCAGATTGTTCTAAATTTCAATGTCTCTGGTTATAATTTGTTTCTCTGGTTGTATTTTGCTTGCTTACCTCACAAGCATCTTGGCTGTGGCTGATCTGAATTCCCCGGTAGCTGATCTGGCCTTGGTGCCTTCTCTCATGAGTCCTTATATAAAACCCCTTAACATTTCATATAGTAAAGGTTGCGTGATGATGTACTCCTTGAACTTGACCTTATCTGAGAAGCACTTTATCTGCCCTTCCATTCTAAATGACAGTTTTGCTGGATAGATTATTCTTGGTTGTAGGTCCTTGCTTTTCATGATTTGAAATATTTCCCTCCAGCCCCTTCTTGCTTGGAAGGTCTCCTTTGAGAAATCCGCTGACAGTCTTATGGGAATTC
>PVJI01027784.1:0-17255 GCA_004026765.1 Micronycteris hirsuta
TTGGAAAGGATGTACCCCTGACCGTAAATGACTGTGTTGTTTTGACGTGCACACTGTATGAAATACTAAATGCATTGCAGCTGCGGTGTGAAAGCAGCCACTGTGGATTTCTGTGTGTGCTGGAAAAGAGGGAAGGCTGGCAGCACTTACAGCACAGGATGGGCACTGTGGAGGGCAGAGCAGGAGCGTCCTTCCTCTGCACATGTGGCCGTCAGATCTGTGTGCGTGTCTAAGGCAATAACAAAATGTCAGTGCTTAAAAAAATAATTTAAATGGATTAAACATACATTATACTTCACAATTCCTTGTGTTTGAAAGTATATATGCCTGAAATCGGCAATATCCTTGGAATGCAATTTACTACTAATCATCTCTTATCCCTACCTGTACCCAGCCGTCTTGTAAATGCCCATCACAGGTTTCCAGTACAGCTCTATTATGCTTCACCTTATTATTACTTAGGGTTCTTCTTGCGTTAACACTATCAAAATAAAATATTACTTAAAACCTTAATGTCTTAACATTTTATTGAAGAAGGAATGGCCAGCTTCTTGCTCCATTATTGCAAAAAATATTTTCTTTTAGATGTTTCAAAACAAATTTTAATTACCATTCTCATTATTTTACTCCTAAATCATCGATTTACTTCCAATCACTTTTGTGCACACACCAACCTATAGCATTTGTCCACTTATGAACAGTATCTAGTACGCTTTAGTCACCATAAAAGATATTTGTCACAAATCATCTTGACACAGTAGAATAATCCAGACTAATTTTATAAATAGTATGAAGTTTTTCCTATTAAATGAGTAAATAGGTAAATTATACACACACACACACATGCATTGTTTATTTGCCAATTATTTTAACTTAATTTTTAAAATTGTATTGTTTATGCTACAACAGTTGTTCCAACTTTTTTGCCTTTCCTCATCTCCACCAGAATGTACCTTCTCTGCTCCCTCAGTTGATTCCCTCATGGTTGTGTCTATGGGTTGTGAATAAATGTTCTTTGGATAATCCATTTATGATGTTTCACCCCACTGCTCCCCCTCTTTTATGGCAGCTGTCACTCTACTTTATATATCTCAACTTCTGTTACTATTTTATTCATTATTTTATTGTGCCCATTGGATTCCATATATGAATGATTCTTCTTTCACTGATTGGCTTAATTCACGTAACATAATCTTCTCCAGGTCCACCCATGCTCTTGCAAAATGTAAAAGTTTCTTCTTTTTTACTGCTGTGTAGTATTCCATTGTGTAAATGTACCACAGCTTTTTTACCTACTCATCTGCTGATGGGCCCTTAGGATGTTTCCAAATCTTGGTTAATGTAAACAGAGCTGCTATGAACATTAGAGTGCATAAATATTTTTATATGTTAGCATTTTGGGATCCTTGGGTTATACTCACAGAAGTGGAATCACTGGGACAAAAGGTCGTTCCGTTCTTAATAAAAAAAAAAAAAAATCCAATTGTTTTCCACAATGGCTGCACCAGACTGCATTCCCATCAACATCCTATAATTTCACTGCATCCTTGCCAACCCATTCTATTTGTTGATTTATTGATGGTAGCCATTCTGGTAGGTATAAAATGATATCTCACTGAGGTTTTAATTTTCATTTTTCTGATGATTAATGATGTTGAGAATTGTTTTCATATGTCTACAGGCCCTCTGTATGTCCTCCTTGCAGAAGTATCTATTCAGGTCTTTTGTCCATTTCTTAAGTGGGTTGTTTGTCTTCCTGGAGTTGAGTCATATTAGTAATTTGTACCAATGAGATCAAGGAGGAGATAAAAATATTCCTGGAAACTAATGAAAATGAACACAAAACAACCTAAAATTGATGGGACTCAGAGAAAGCAGTTCTGAGAGGAAAGTTCATAAAATTACAATTCTGCCTCAAAAAGCAAGAAAAATCTCAAGTAAGCAATTAAACACTACATCTAAAATAACAGGAGGAAGAACAACAAACAAAAAGCCCAGAAAGACTAGAAAGAAGGAATTGAATCAAGATCAAAGAAGAATGAAATGACACAGAGACTTAAAAAAAAATGATTCAAAGGATCAATGAATGCAGGAGCTGGTTCTTTCAAAAGATAAACAAAACTGACAAACCGTTAACTAGACTCATAAAGCAAAAAGAGAGAGGTTGCAAATAAATAAGAAGTTAAAGAGAAGTAACAACTGATACCACATAAATACAGAGGTTTATAATAAATTATAATGAACAACTATATGCCAAAAAATTAGACAACCTGGAAGAAATGGATAAATTTCTAGAAATACATAATTTTCCAAAACTAAGTCAGGAAGAAGCAGAAAATCGAAATAAGCTGATAAGAAATAAGGAATCTAAGGAGTAATCAAAAAAATTCCCAGCACACAACAGCCCTGGACCAGATGACTTCAAAGGCAAATTTTACTAAATATGCAAATAACTAGCACCTGTCCTTCTCAAACTAGTCCCAGAAATTCAAAAAGGGGGAAAATTCTCAAACTCTTTTTACACAGCCAGTATTATCCTTATCCCCAAACCAGGTAAAGACACAACAAAGAAAGAAAATTACAGTTCAATGTCTCTGATGAACATAGATGCTAAAATTATCAACAAAATACTAGTAAAACAGATCTGGCAATGTATTATAAAGATTATACACTATAATAAAGTGAAATTCATTCCAGGGGTACAAGGATGGTGCAATATTCACAAATCAATAAATTAATGCATAAACAAAATGAAAGACAAAAACCACATGATTACATCAATGGATGCAGAAAAACATTTGATAAAATACAACACCCATTTATGATAAAAGCACTCAGCAAAGTGGAACTAGAGGAAGCATACCTCAACATAACGAAGGTAATATAAGAGAAACCTGCTCCCAACTTCATATTCAATGGGCAAAAAATAAAAGCATTTCCCTTAAGATCAGGAACAAGATAAGATTGTCTGCTGTCATCACTCTTACTCAATATAGTCCTGGAAGCTCTAGCCACAGTGATCAGACAAGAAAAATAAACTAAAGGCATTCAAATTGGAAAGGAGGAAGTAAAACTCATTATTCACAAACAACATGATAATATGCATAAGTAAACCTATAGGCTACACCAAAAAACTACTTGATCTAATAAGTGAATTCAGCAAAGTAGTGGTATACAAAGTCAATATTCAGAAATCGATGGGAACAACAATGAACTATGAGAAAGAGAAACTAAAAAAAAAAAAAGTCAGTTACTACAACAACAAAAAAATAAAGTACCTAGGAATAAACTTAACAAGGGAAGTAAAAGACCTGTACTCAGGAAACCATAGAATACTGAAGAAAGAAATAGAAAGAGATACAAATAAATGAGAACATATACCCTGTTCATGGATTGGAAGAGTTAACATCATTAAAATGTCCATACTACCCAAAGCAATCTATACATTCAGCACAATTCTTATTAAAATATCAATGGCATACTTAATAGAACTAGAACAAATGTTCCAAAAATTTGTATGGAACCAAAAAAAACCAAAATAGCCTCAGAAATTGTGCAAAAAGAAAAAAGAACAAAGCTGGAAGTATCACCACTTCTGATATCAAACTATACTACAAGGCCATTGCAATAAATACAGCCTGGTACTGGCATAAGAACAAACACATGGATCAATGGAGCAGAACAGAGAGCCTGGGAATAAATGCACACCAATATGAGCGATTGATATTTGACAATGGTGGCAAGACTATAAATGAAGCAAAGACAGTCTCTTTAATAAATGGCTTTGGGAAACTAGATTGGTACATGCAAGAGAAAAAAAGAGGAAAAAAAAAACTAGACACCAACTTACACTTTTCACAAAAATAAACTCAAAATGGATAAAAGAATTAAATTTAAATCACAAAACCATAAAAATCCTAGAAGAAAACATAGGTAGTAAAATCTCAGATAACAACATAGCAATATTTTTGCTGATACATCTATGGCACTGGAAACTAAGTAGAAAATAAACAATGGAACTACATCAAGTCAAAAAGGTTCTGCACAGCTTAAGAAACCATCAGCCAAATGAATAGGGAACCCACCGTATGGGAGAACATTTTTGAGAATGATACATCTGACAAGGGCTTAATCTCCAAAATATACATTAACTAATTATTAATATTAAAAGTTCAATTAAGATAGCATCATATGAAGATTCATCACCTGAGATTGCGCTTATATGATCATTTTTTCCCTCATCATTGGAGGCGAGGGTGCAGCTCTCTGTCATTTTGAATTCATCTTCTAATTTGTCTAATAACTGCAATAAATCTTCCTCTATCAAATTTCAACTGTTTGCTATTATGCAAGAAAATGTAAAATCTGAATCCTTACCTGTTTAGTAAAGACTAAAATATTATATAATACTACAAATAATGTCTACAGAGTTATTTTGCACCTTTTTTGAAAACTGAGGCAGAACTTTTGGTAGCTATTTTAAAAAGTTATGAATAATAAAAAAGGGATGATTTATTTCAACATTGTACCATTTTCTGGGTAATTTCACCATACTTCCCTTTTCACATTATTTTCATACATTAGCAGAGTTGGGATAACTGTTAAATAATAAAGAAATAATTCCTATAATGATTAAATATCAGATATTTCAGTACACAGGAAAAAACAATATCAAAATTTTATGATGTATCATAGATTTACAAAATATTCACTGAGACCATATGTTAATAGTTAACTAGAATGTTTTGTATTTAATTTAAAAGTCTGTTCATTAGTATTCTATGTAGCAGGGAGAAAGAAGGAGCTTATACCCTTTGCGACAGCATGGATGGAACTGGAGAGCATTATGCTAAGTGAAATAAGCCAGATGGTGAGGGACAAATACCATATGATCTCACCTTTAACTGGAACATAATCAACAAAATAACAAGGCAAGAAAAACATAACCAGAGACGTTGAAATTAAGAACAATCTAACAATAGCCAGAGGGGAGGGGGGGGGCTATGAGGAGAAGGGTTTTTAGGAACTACTATAGAGGACACATGGACAGAACCAAGGGGGAAGGTGGAGGCAGGGGAGGGAGGTGGGTTTCGAGGGAGTGAGGGAAGGGGAGGGGAGAGGATGCAGACAGCTGTAATTGAACAACAATAAAGTAATTAAAAAATAGTGTTCTAAAAAATTTTTTAAAAATAATAAAAGTCGTACCATTCCAATTCTTACTAGAGCCTGAATTGCTCAAAGAGAAAGTCAAGAACTAAAACTGGCTGCAATGGACCTTGATAGCATAAGCATACCAATAGTTAATATTTTCTGCATTGAAAAGTACATTAAAATAAATGGATAATTTGCAAGTCCATCTCTGCTTTTAATGTGTCTGGGAAATACTGGCCCTTACATTACATATTTAGCATGCAATTGATGCTGCAGAGAATTGCCAGATCTTATGTACAACATTTAGCCTTTAGGTGGCACTTACATTGTTACCATATGAAGCAGTTGACTAAAATCTCATTTCACATTTGGAGTAAATGTACACTTCACAGATTACAGAAAAAAAAAAAAAAACTATTCATTCCTGGGATCATAACATAATACTTTTTAACAATTACTTGCAAGTAAATATACATTATATTTTAGTTAAATTCTTAATATTTGAATTCTATATATACAAATATTTGTATATGCACATACATTTACATATATATACACATATAGATGATGTTTTGCCATTTTATATGCATTTTGCAATGTGTTTTATCTCAGTTTCCAGACCTCTGTTTAAGTAAATATGGAGTGAAAACAGACAAGAATTAATAGATTCAGGTAAATTAGCATCCTGCAACAATGCCTCAGGTTTGATTAGTCTTAATGGATTTCTGCTCTAAACATTTATCTACAAAACAAGACACAGGTATTTTTAAGCTTATAGGTCAGGCATTAACCTGAAGGTAAATACTTTGAAAATCATTGCATTAATTATTTAGGTAAAACTACTCTTTGAGAACCATTCAATTTAATCAGTTCTAAAACTTAAAGAAAAAAAATAAAAGAGAGAGAGAAAATGAGGCTGCTTCCATACCCCGGGAGATTCAAGTAATTAGAAAAATTTTTATCTGATATTAATTTGTATATTTGCTTAGTAACTTCAAGCATTTCTAGGAAAAAATAGATATAGAGAGAAATAGAGACTGAAAATGTCCTTATAGTTTTTATAATATCAGTTATTCTATAAGTAGAATATAATTTGCATCCATGTTTTTTGGATGCAAACATAAATGCTTATATTTACAAAACACATGACTTACTGATATTTCATCCTAATTAATTTGATCTCTTCAACATCAAATCTAGTCAATATAGATGAGAGCACAAAGTGACTGATTAGACAGCTTTAATTTTCCTTCCTTCGTCTGCCTCAGCAGACTAATTGATTACTTTCAAAATCAAAATCTTTATCAAAGTTTTCGTTTAAAAACTCCTCAGGGAATCATGGAAAAAATGCCATTGCTAGCATGTTTCCCAAATTCCCATCCCTACTCAAGCACTCCTGTAAACAGCTGAAAAATATAGGTAGTTTTAAAGTAAACATATAAAACTTAATAAAAACAGCTCAGAATATGGAAATTAAATATCACATTCCTAGAGACACCATAAATAGAATCTTTTATTTGTCTATAACTCATAGACATGACTGAAGGGACAGTACTAACTCTAAGTTGATCATCCCAAGCCCTCAGTGATAAAAATGATATTTATTCTTGCCATAGCCTATGAACGACTCAATCATTTACGATACTGCCTCTTTTCTTTCCCAAATAGGTTCAGAAGAAGAGAGGCATATCCTGCTCTTTTAAACCTAGAACGGGTCCAGAAGCAAAGTCAAAATCAATTGGATCAAATTAAAATTCAGATACTAGTGAGACCTAGTGCAAACAATTCTAAATTGCTAAATGTGAGGTTAATGACAGTCATAGTACCAAGCAATTGAAAATTAGCTAAAAAAACAAACAAACAAAAAACAGATGATGGAAAACAATTTGGAATAAGGGCAGGGGTGGGGCATTCTTGAAAAATTACTTCAACTTTGGTAGGTTTTATGGCTGAACTTCTAGGGTTATTTACTGTGTCCACGTTAGCAGTTGGTAGATGAAAACAATGCAGCATAGGGTCTCAGGGGATTAGGAGTAGCATGGAGTTAAGGAAAATTCTCAAGGCAATTGAAGACAGGAGGCTGTGGATTTGATTGACTTGATAATTTTTGCCCAGTTTTTGCAGGCAGTCTTTCAATTTCCATCAGAAATAGGTGGCATGAATGTGTCAGACAGAAGACCAGGTGGCATTTGCAAATCACACTTTATCTCTGAAAACTCAATTTCTATCAGCATATAACAGGTAACTCTCTTGAAATATTATTAGGTGCCCTATTGCTCTTTTTGTGTGTCCTACTCTCACTCAGTATCATCTAGGTACTGATTAAACATTGATGTTTTGTTGCGCAGAAGTATCCTTGTAGTAGGTATATTTATTATAAAGTGGTGTTTTAAGAGTAGAAGTGTATGTGGTGAATTGCTGTAGGAGAACAAGGTCATGGCCAAAGTATGGGCAGGGTTGGTAGTTTTCAATTTCATTCTAATAGAGTTGTGATACTGTACACATATTCCCAAGGTCTGCTTGATATTTCTCCATAGCAATGACCCTATGAGTGATGGCTAATGGACAGGCAGCTACAAAGGGGGGGGGGGTTGAAGATATTTTTCAATATCATGATACAACCTGCAATGACAGTTGGTGATAAAATAGTTTTTTGGAAACACAAAAATCCTTTGATAAAAAGAGATGAATTTGCCAAGGCAAACCGAAGAAATGATAAGAACATTACTGAAGAGGCCATGCCTTAACAGAAGATATAAATTTCATCATTATATCCAAGTCCAGTGGATAAAGAGTTGTTATGACTTTCCTTTTGTCAGGTAGGGCAAAATAACGGGTTTGCAACTAGTTGTTAAATTCTGGCCCTCCATCACCCATAAGACTGAAGAGATGTAGATCAAATATGAAGGGTCAGGTCCCATAAAGCTCAGATGAGGCGAAAGTTTCATCCTCGCTAAAGGACATATATAGTAAGGACACATATAGCATATGTGCAGCCTGAGCAAGATGTAGTAAAAGATTACTGGAGAAAATTATTATGAGGGGGAGAGAGAGAACTAACAAGATGAATATAATTGGGAAATGCAAAGAACAACATTTCTACTGTGACAATGGAGGTAAATACAGGACAGATAAGAATAGGCAGTCCCTGGGCATAGTGTTTTAGATTAGTTATAAGTTCAATTGGGATGTGATGTGAAGATATCAATTTTTCTTAAAGAACAAAAAAAACAAATTATGGCCAAAATTAAGTCATTTCCATTCTTTAATGAAAAGGGAAGAATCGCTCCCATTCTTTTCTCCATATTGAAAACATTCTTGAGTCTTTCTTTTTGTTATAACACTTTTTTAATTTTAATTTTTATTTATTTTTTACATTTTTACTGTTGTTCAAGAAGAGTTGTCTTCATTTTCACCCCCCCACACACCCCCACCCCACCTATCTCTGCCTTCTACCCTCAAACCTACTTTCTTTGGTTTTGTCCTTGTCCTTTACACATTTCTTTGATGGTGTTTCTCCTATTTTCTGTCATTATCTTTCTCTCGCTCCTCCTCTCTGGTTACTGTCAGTTTGTTCTTTATTTTAGTGTCTCTGGTTGCATTTTTCTCACTTGCTTGTTTTGTTGATTAGGTTCCACTTACAGGTGAGAACATATGGTATTTGTCTTTCACTGCTTGGCTTATTTCACTTGGCACAATGCTCTCCATTTCTACCCATGCTGTCACAAAGGGTAGAGAACTCACATGACTCTCCTCCAGGAAGACAAACAATCCAATTTTAAAAAAATGGGCAAAGGACCTGAACAGACACTTCTCTAAGGAGGACATACAGAGGACCCAGAGACATATGAAAGGATGCTCAGCATCACTAGCCATCAGAGAGAGGCAAATTAAAACCACAATGAGATACCACTTCACACCGGTGAGAATAGCTATGACAAACAAATCAACACACAACAAGTGTTGGAGAGGATGTGGAGAAAAGGGAACCTTACTGCATTGTTGGTGGGAACGCAGACTGGTGCAGCCACTGTGGAAAACAATATGGAATTTTCTCAGAAAACTGAAAATGATAACACTTTGAAAATCTCTTTATCTTTGCATTTGTCTGGCCAAAGTATGTCAAGTTTTCCTTCATTCCTTCCTTTCAATTGATATACTAACCTAGGACATGTAGGTGAATTATCAATCCCAAATTTTCATAAGTTAAATTATAAAATGTGACTCTTAATGTTTATTTAGATATTGAAATAACTAATTGTTTCCTTGGGTAAATAAAGAATTACAAATAAATTATTGTCAACTTTATTAAAAGTATAAATAAAGCAAAATTAGAAACTATAGTACTTCAAGCTAAGAAAAAAAAATGCACACATGTCAGCCATGGAGGAGTAGACAAGGCAAGGGGATTTCATGTCATTTGATAAGAAACAAAGCAGTTGTTGGGTCTTGAAATTAAGGCATAAGCTGAGACACCAGGATACAAAAATTGTTAATAGAAACCATAAATATTGAGACCAGTAATACAATTTGCCACATGGCCAGAAACTCTACCCAGAAGCAAGCTTACCTAGTAGGAAAATCATACACTTATGAACAGATTATGCTTCCAGGAAAAACTCTACCTTTGCCTCACACAGAGGCTAAATCAATGGAATAAATGGAATCAAGCAGCCTTTCCATGTCAGAAACTCTGACCCCTTTAGACTGTGTTATAGGAAAAGTAGCTAAAGAGATACAATCGGAACCCTCATTAAACTTATTGAGGTCATATGATGACAAATATTAAAGTAGAACATTGTCATCAATGACTTTAATAATTTTTATTTTAGTATGAATAAAATAAAATTGGTGGTAATTGTAGAGTTACGATAATTACAGCATTGAACACTAACTTTCCACATTTTTATCAGCAGGATGTTTCTTAAATCGTATTTCCCAAAACAAAGAAAACTGCACTGGTTGGAGTAAGGCCAACATCACCAACCCTGCCTACTCAGCTTTTTTCTCATTCCCTGCACTGATTCTTCACCCATTTCTGTGAAGACTGAGTTGAGTGGAACTCAGTCTGGAAACCACTTATCTGAAGAATCTCAAGAGGATAGAATTTAATGAGCTATGATGATAATGGTCCTTTGGAAACTGACAGCTTTAAGAATAATACTATCAGCTACTTATGTAAGTTAGTAAGAAGAATAACATATAGGGCAACTTCTCAACTCCAGTGTTCATAATCAGACTGCATACAGTCAGAAATATACCACATGATTTACAAATGAGTGTTGAATATTAAAAAATTTATATCTGGTTTAATATGGAAAACCCTGAACTTCTGGTATTACTATATTGCACAGCTACAGTAAACTGAATTTAAGCTGAATCTTAAACTGAATCTGCTGTCCTGATGGATTGGAAGAAATTTCCAATTTCTTCATCTTTCTATTCTCATACACCCTGTATGATTCACTGATTTACTGTTACATGCTTATCTGTATATATTTGAGACATGTGTAGGAGAGTAAGGGGTACCTAAGTCATAGTTTTTTATTACAGATTCCTAACAATAATTCTTATGATACTCAGAATCTTGGAGCCCTAAACTGTACAAAAGGGTAAAACAAATTACATTGCACACATTTGTGTGAAAATTGCATGAATTAGTATATTCTGAACAAAATGTATTTAAAAGGTAAAAGTGGAGATAATCACTGCATAACAAACCAAAATAACACTAAACATGCATACCTACTAATTCAAATTAAGACCAAAAAAAAAACAAAGTCACAATATTTACTTATTTACCACCCTTTGATTCTTCCTTCCCCTGTCACAGTACCTTGGAAAGTGTTGTAAGCCTAACATAAGAATCACAGGGAAAGCGATGCTGTACTCTCCGTTTTAGGTAAATGCAGCTGGATTTTCATGCAGTTACATCACAGTTGATAATTTCATTGAGCTACTGACTAAGAAAGCATTGCCCTGTCTAGAAACATATTCTTGATTTGAGGTTATACTAATCTTGTAACATTAACCAAATAACTTTAAAACTTAAAATCAGATAAGTTATAAGATGCAATTAACTACTTTAAATACTCAACAACCAATTAACTTGGTGACTTTCTAGGGATGACATGGGGAGATTGTGTAAAATGATGTAGAGAGAAGAGACTATTGGGCCAGCACCCATTAGGATTAAAGAACATTTTAATGATGAACATAATGAAGAGAATTTCATTAGCAGATAATTCATGCATTTGATATATACCAATTAATTGACTGGAATAATTACTTGGCTCTGACTTTCATTTTAACTTTATTCTTTTCTTTTACATGGCTTTTAAAAGCACAATTATTAAGATACCTTAAACTTTAGTTTACATTACTTATATGGATTTAATTAGACACTGTAGGCAATATGTAAAAGCTATAGACTAAGGACCATTTATTACATATTAAACTGTTTTTAGTCTTATAATTAAAAACAATAATCACATTTGTTATATTTATGTCTATGTACACATTCAAAAATGTAAAATAAGCATCTATTGTAGCAAGCACAATAGATGCATGCAGCATGTTCTAAATGCAGGATACAGCAAACCAAACACACAAGAAATGTAGCCATCTTGAAGAAGACACTCTAGTAGCACAGTTGATAAACAAATAAGAAAACCATGTAGTATTTTGATAATAAGTACCAGGGAGAACAAGTAAATGAGAGAGGAAGGACATCGCTAGTGTGTCAGCAGGGAGTGGATTAGGTTTCCAACAGGGTATTAATCTATGGATAAAGTGACAGGAACAGAATGGGTTGAATGTGGTCAGGAAGTAAACTGTGGGTGTATGTGTTGGGCAAAAGTAGGTTTAATTTCATGTGTACACAAAACACACTGTTTATTCTTGTATTATTAAGTATTATATTATTTAAGTACAACTGTAAATCCACTTTTGCCTCACTCTCTATATATTAGGAAAAAAACAATCAAGGTTAATAGAAAATTTCTGAGCTTTAAAATTGCTGGGGTGTTTCTAAAAACAGCCTGAAGATTTAATGACTAGAGAGAAATAATGGAGGGTGAGATCAAGACCAAGAAATAATAAGAGTACAGGATTACATGGAATATTTTTGATCACTGATAGGACTTTGGCTTTGATTTTGAGATGGCAAGCCATTGATGTTTGGTGGGAAAATCACTTGGCTTTGCCCATATGTTAAAAGTATTCCTCTGGCTATTATGTTGGGGATAGTCTCTGAATGGCAAAGAGGACGATAGGTATGCTGGAGTCTATACAATGGTAAATGGTGAATGGTGGCTGGGTGATGATGGTGGTAGATGTGAAGACAAGTGTTCTAGATAAGTTCGAATAGAGCAAATAGGAGCTGAAGTTTAAACTCGGAGAAGAGAAAAACAGGAATCAAAGGTGGTTCCAAGTTCTTTACCCTGAGCGACAAGATCAGAAAATAAAAGCATCCATTACTAATCAAATGGTCTGTCTTAAAATACAGTTTAAAATTTAAATGATATCTACATCTGATTGTAAATTATCTAGTGATGCAGTGAAAGAATAAGCTGTTCCTTATATGAAGATTAATTTAGAAATTTGCTAAGAGTCAAAGAAGAGAATATGCTACAATGCTCAATATATTAATTTTTGACTGCTTTAAATAAATTCCTGATTTAGTAATTCTGGTTAATCTTAACTCTGTACATTTCACTAATAGGATATTTGACCTCATTACCTATTTTACATTTTTTTTCCTTTTCATCTCATACTCAGTTGCATTTGACAAATTAGCTTGTATTGCTAGAGCTAAAGCAAAGACATCAATACCCCAGCTTACCCACTTCATTTAAGAACTTAAGTTAATTTTAAGGGTGTAAAGGAATAATTGAACCTCATCTGTTCTATTATACTTATCTATGAAAATGTGACAAAATTATATCCATGCATTTTTGGTAAATCATTATCAATGTCTTACTGACAATTAAGGGAGACTCTTACTGTCTTATCCTACATGAATTTCTTGATGTTCTCTTGGTTGTAAAGATTCATTTTAGCAACTAGAAGATTTTTGCCTGAAATACACTTGCCCATATTAATTACCTTATTACATAGATTCCTACATCGGAGAGCACACTTGATTTACACACTTAGTATAAAAATTATTTTGAAATTTAAAAATTATTTTGCCATTAGAATAAGAAATTAATTCACTCTAAACCAATGACTTAATTAAAAACATTTAAGTCTGAAAGAGCAGCAATAGTTTTTACTTTGGTGTATTCATGAAATAATATTAGTTTAGAGTATTAATACAGAATTAAAATTCAATGTTTACTGGGGTTATCAGGTATATTTTGAGTTTGTGTTGACCAAATGTATTATAATACTCATTAAAATGCTACACAAAAAGTGGGAATATGCCTTGATGATAATGCTTTTTATTGTGTCCAACATCTGCATTTCTAATGTGTCTAAATTATGTACACATAAAATTTGGTCAATGTTTTGCATTTCAAAAATACTTTTTAATTTCAAATGTATCTGAGAGTTCATAAGAGCAATTATCTATTTAAATGAGACCATCATTGTCTAATTGGTACATTCCAATTTACACTGACATGTGCCAATTAAGTAGAATCCACTGTAGACCATAACGTGTCCAGCAGAGAATTTATGGACTATCAGCTAAATGCAGTGGTTTTGAAGCAGCATATCATAAAGTTCATTTCCCTAAATGACTTTCACCAAGTGCGGTTGTGCTCAGCTCTGTAAACTGCCCTAACCAAAACATATATCATCATTGCTGGCACTTTGTTTACTTCTAGGTTTGCTATCCTCCTGTTTAATATGAGCAAATATCATGGAGTTAGGGTCTGGAAATGATATTTGATCCATTGCACTTGTATATAATGTATCAAGAACACTGTACTAATTTCATAAGTTGTCTGAGACACAATGAAAATATCATCTCCACCTTCTATAAAATGTCCATATCAGTGACACAGTGATGAGTTTGTATATTCATCTCTCCCTCTTTCTCTCTCTATCCTTACTCTGTATGTGGCAGATTATAAAAAACTGTGAGAATGGCTTATATAGGATATTAGTAACACTGAATTTCAAATAAGATTGTCCTATGTTTTTCTTTCTTAAAATGGGTACATTGCAATGTCCATTTAAGCCAGTACAAAATTTAGAAGTATAAAGTCAAAGATATTTAGAGTTTAATTTAAAAGTAATGACTCACTATTATAGCATATGGTAAGATTTTTTAAGTTTGAATAATATTCTACTGTATGTGTAAACCACACTTGGTGCTAAATGTAATAAACAAGTCACAAAAACACAATTATATAATTTCACATAGAAGTACTAAAGCAGTCAAATTCATAGAAACAGAAAGTGAATTGAATGGTAGTCGCCAGGGTCTGGCAGGTGGGGCAGAAAAGGAAGCTGTTTAATTGAAAGCTTCAGTTTTGCAATATGAAAAGGCTTTGGAGATCTGTTTTACAATAATATCAATATATTAACGCTATTGATCTATACACTTAAAAATGGTTTAAGAAGGCAAATTTTATGTTGTGTTTTTTACCAAAATCAATAAATGCAAAAGGTCAATGTTTACCAAATTTTTCTAGGCATCTGATGTTTGTAATCTGTATTTCAGCAGGAACAATTATGTTTATTTGTATAGATTCATAAAAAGCACCCAATGTGAGGTTTCACTGTTAGATTTTAGAACTTCTTAGTCTGATTTTCCTTACCCCATAAGTTTCCTTTCATTTTTCTCTTAGTGTATAACATTACTTTATTTTGCTTTATTTTTACAAAAGTAATTTGGCAACAGCTTCTCATTTTAAATAGTTTCAAAAATCTTTTTGACAAATTTGTCCAAATTTATTTTAATAAATTTATATTATCTGATTGGGGACATATACCAATCTCTGATGTTATTGCGATTGCTTTTATAAAAATTCACACATAGACAATTTTATTAAATATTTCTTACAAAATAGTACTTTATATAAATTATGCCCTCAAATATGTAAACTTTGAATTTCAATTTGGACTGTTG
The DNA here is from genome assembly GCA_004026765.1 of Micronycteris hirsuta. NCBI lineage: Eukaryota > Metazoa > Chordata > Mammalia > Chiroptera > Phyllostomidae > Micronycteris > Micronycteris hirsuta. Next base: position 15,233 of record PVJI01027784.1, read on the forward strand.
TCTTTTTAAACTTATATTTTGGATTAAAGTTTGTCATTTTGATAAGCTCAGCCATTGCTTAATAGTGAGAATTTAAGTCAGTATTATGCCCTAATTCTCACTAATTGAAGCTATTAGAATAAAAAAATCATGATTTCTGAATTACAACCCAAAAAGCCTCAAATTGACTTCTTGAAATGGGTCCAAGTAATTTTAATAAGGAAAAAAAAATAATGTTTTATTGTTTATGCTATTACAGTTGTCCCAGCATTCCTCCCTCATGCCCCTCTACCAACCTGCCTCCCTCACTTCCATAGTCAATCCCTACACCATTGTCCATATCCATGGGTACTTCATATGAGATCTGTCCAGAAAGTATCCATCTATGTGTCAAGGAAAAGAGACATTTATTGAAGAAGACACAAGAAACATCATACATAGGACAATGATGTCTCAGTCCCCTTCAAAGTAGGAGTCTTGGGACTTCACACAGTTATCTCAATCACCATCGGCTGCTCTTTTGTATTTTCCTGAGTCTCATTGATGGTCTGAAATCTCTTCATTTTCAAAGGTGATTTTAGTTTTGGGAAAAACTAGAATATCACAGGATTCCAAGTCTGGGCTGTAGTGTAGCTGAGTCACCTGGGCGATTTGATGTTTCACAAAAAATCTCTGTATGAGATGTGATGCATGAGCAGGTGCATTGTGGTGATGAAGGTGCCAATCACCAGTTGCCCATAGCTGGGGCCTTCTGAATCATCCAAATAGTTTCCATGGAGGAATGTTCAAGTTTAGTACAAAATCTGATGCAGATTCATTGCTCTATTCTCTATTTGCTCAGACATTTGGAATGTGATGGCCACGTAGTACACATACTCAACAGTGTCTACCACTCCCTCTGACTGATACAGTGAAGTCATCATTGTTCACTTATGTGCATTCCCGTCTGCTTTCCTTGACTGCCAAGTTACATCGATGTCACACAAACTGTTCTCGTTATATTAACACTGTCTGGACTTTTTCTGGACAGACCTCTTACGTGTTCTTTGACTAATCCCTTCACCTTCTTTCATGCAGTCTCCATATCCCTCCTCCCCTCTTACAGCTGTCAGTTTATTCCATGACTCTACATATTTTTTTGGTGTTAGTGATTTAAAAGTATTTCAGAAATCCTGACTTCTTCACATATAAAAGAATCTAAAATTGAAATCGCCATTAAAATAGTTATAGACATAGCATGACATAACATAAAATTAAGCATTCAATAAAATTGCATTATTCTCAGATAATCCTCAACTTAAGTATATAACTCATCTGTATTCTCTACCCCGCCTCTCTGTCTAGACCTCCTTCACTAATTTATAAGAATCTATACAATTAGACACAAGATAACTCTAAGAATATTTCTAGATATAGGCCATGTAACTTGGAAAAAATTTTGCACAAATAAGTACAGGGATGAGAAAAATTAAGAAATTTATACTCTAGAAGTCATACATTTAAAACATAATTATATAATTGCTTATTTCATAATTAAACAGAATATTTAAGTATGTCAATATAAAATTTGGTAAAAAGTGGTCATTTTAGCTAAATTCTGAATTTCATGTGTGGATATGTTAATACTTTAGCGCATCTTTCAAAACTTGAAGTTACCTACTCCAGTAATCTTTTCACAAATTCTCTAAAATTATTATTTCAATTATTATACATCAAAAACTCTGAAATGTTTCTCATTTTTTGGCTCTCTCTATGGGTGGGATTACACACTTAATTTTTACAACATGTATCCAAATCCCAGCTTAAATTCCCCTTCATCCAGGACACTCTTCAGGTGCACATGCCATTTTTTCCCTATCCATTTATGCTCTGCAAGGAAGCAAGCCCCACTATTATATCTATAAGCAGAAGGGTAATATCTATGTCTTCCCCCACTCTCTCTCTCTCTGGGCCGGGTCTGCCTGAGATTGTCTTAATTTTTCCTGAATGTCTTTAACTACTTAGAAATAAATGATCATTTATCTTAAACTAGGGTTTCCTTAAT
>PVJI01027785.1:0-17258 GCA_004026765.1 Micronycteris hirsuta
ACATGGTTACTGTAAAAGACGAGAGAGTCGAAGCAGCAATCAGAAAAGTTTGACTCAGGTAGAACAAGTCCAACCTGTATCAAAAATCAGAGCCATGGCCCCTTAATCAATTCCCAGACTTGAGTTGGTTTACAGACCCAGAACCCTCTGAATGATGGAGAAGCTGGGCCCCCTTAAGAGAGGACCCTGGTATAGTACCAGAGATTTACACTGTTAATCTTTCTCCCAGCCTTCTGCAAAGGGATCTATGGCTTATTACCAGATAACTGCATATAGAAAAAGAAATAATTAGACCTTTCAGGGACTGTTGGACACAGGTTCTAAACTGACATTAGTTCCATGAGGCCCTAAAAAAATCACTGGGGCCCACCAGTCAGCATAGGAGCTTCTGGAGATCAGATAATCAATGGAATTTCAGCTCAGGTCCATCTTATAGTGGGTCCATTGGGTCCCCGAACACATCCTGTGGTTATTTGCCCAGCCAGTTCTATAATACGCACTTGAAATAAACACACTGAGTAGCAGGCAGAATTCCCACATTCGTCTCCTGGCCTATGAAATAAGGGCTATTATGGTGGGAAAGGCCAAGTGGAAGCCATTTGAACTGCTCCTATCCAGCAAAACCGAAAATCTAAAGCAATACCACATTCCTGGAGGAATGTGGCAGGAATTAGGACCACAATCAAGGACTTGAAGGAAGCAGGGACAGTGAGTCTCACCACATCTCCATTCAACTCTCCCATTTGGCCTGTGCATAAGACAGATGGATTTTGGAGAGTGACAGCGCATTATTGGAAGTTCAGCCATGTGCTGATTCCAACTGCAGCTGCTGTACCAGATGTGGTTTCATTGTTTGAACAAAGTAATGCTTCTCTGGTACCTGGTATTCAGCTATTGACCTGGCAGATGCCTTTGCTCCACCCCTATACATAGGGTTTACCAAAAGCAGCTTGCTTCCAGCTGACAGGTCCTTTCTACTCTGGTCCATTACATATGACATGGTGATAATTGGACCTAGTGAACAACAAGTAGTAACCACATAAGACTTATTGGTAAGACATTTGTATGTCAGAGGGTGGGAAATAAGTCAGACTAAAATTTATGGGTCTTTTACTTTAGTGAAATTTTTAGGGATCCATTGGTGTGGGGCATGTAGAGGTATCCCTTCTAGGTGAAGGATAAGTTGTTACATCTGACCCCTCCTACAACCTAAAAAGAGGCACAGTGCCTAATGGGACTCTGAATTATGGAGGTAACATATTTCCCATTTGGGTGTGGTACTCCAGCCCATGTACCAAGTGAGATGAAAAACCACTAGTTTCAAGTGGGTTTCAGAATAAGAGAAGGTTCTATAGCAGATCCAGGATGCTGTGCAAGCTTCTCTACCACTTGGGTGATATGACCCAAAATATCTAAGACTACCACCTGGCCACTTAGGACTTCTCATGCTTCTGAATCAATAGGCAAAGTGACATGCCTTGGTTTAATGTAGAGGAAGGGATTTAAAGAGAGAATTCAAAGGCAAAGAAGACAGTCACTGCATCATCTGGGGTGACTAATTCTGACCATCAAAGGGAATTGGACTGTTTCTCCACAGTGGAAGTAGGAAATAGTATGTCTGGAATACAAAAGATGCCTAGGGTATCTCTTAGTATTACCGTGCCTTATGACTAAGGTCAATGGAAAACTACAATAACCCAGTCCAGGTAGTCTACTACTGGCCCAGATCCTTTTGGAACAAAGGTTTGAGTCACCCCACTTCATAAAGAACCATGACTGGCAGAGGTTCTTGGTGAAGACAAATTAAATACAGAGTGGGTATTGAAAGAAGGAAGATATAAATATGAGCCATGGCCACTTGATATAGAAACAGAGACTAATTTTCATAAATATTTTCTCATTTTGATGTAAATATATTTGTGTCAAATATATTTTTATTTGTGTGTATACAAGGTCTGTCCAGAAAGTATCCATGTACTATAAGAAATAGAGATATTTATTGAAGAAGATACAGGGTGCAAGAAACATTGTACATAAGACGATGACACCTCAGTCCCCTTCAAAGTAGGCACCTTGGACCTTACACAGTTCTCTGATCTTTGTTTATTGCAGATTACATATTAAACAGTCTCAGGTGCTCTGCCTATTGCAGGCCTTCCAGAATGTGGGTCACTTTCAACAGATTCTCAACCGTCTTTGAAGCGTTTGTGTCACACTTTTGCTTGTGCTGCAGTCATTGCATCATCCCCGAAAGCCTTCTGAATCATCTGAATAGTTTCTGCAGCAGAACATTCAAGCTTAATGCCTAATTTGATGCAGATTCATTGCTCTACTCACTCAGTCATTTTGAATGTGACAGCCACACAGTACATATGGTCAATCAAGGGCATCTATTGCCCCCGCTTACTAGTACAATGAAGTCATCATTGTTCACACATGCACATTCCAGTCCACTCTCCTTGGCTGCCAGGTTACATTGATGTCATCACACAAATTGTTCTCATTGTATTAACAATGGCTGGGCTTTCTCCGGACAGACCTTCATATATACATGTATATTCTTTCTTTCCTCTTATTCTATTATCATGTAACATAATATGCATTGACTTTATATCATAGTATTTAAGTATTACTAATTTTACATCATAGTATTTAAGTTACAGGATATCAAGGAGAATAGTAAACATCAAGAACTTTACCTCCTCTTCTGGGGATGGGATTAATGAGTTGTCAGTTATATGCAGGATAGTTGTATCAGATATGTTCGGCAGAGTTACGACCTCATTATCTTTATTTGGATATTAAGTATGGTCTAAGAGGATGTGTATGGGTGCCAAGGTGATAGAGGGTGGACTTGTGATGGTTAATTTTATGTGTCAAGTTGACTGGCCATGCGTGTCCAGATTAAACATTATCTCTGGATGTGTTGGTGAGAGTGTGAGTGTGCATCATCCAATCTATTGATTTTGTTTTTCTTGAGAACCCTGACTAATATATAACTGATCTTGACTATGAGCTAGTACAATATGCATTCATTTCCCCCATACTGTTGATGTTAAATTCTGGAACATTTATTATGTGCTTTCTATTAACCTTCTGAAAGCTTCTCCCCATGGATTTAAAGATGGAATGTCTCCCAAATAAAAGGCAATTTCAGGACATCCAGTAACTCATGGAATATGAGTATTTAAAAGAAGTTGTTCTTTCAAATGAAAAAAAAAAAAGAATGATATTGAACAAAGTGACTTTTGCCACATGGTAGTAGGGGCCAGAGCAGACAAGGGAAAGATCAAACAAGAGGATTAAAATTCATTGTCAAGTGAGGCAATGCCTTGTACCCGGCTTAATTACAAAAGGAAATTAGGAACAAGTGCATGTATATTACTGCATGTATTAGTGTAGAGTTTAATTGGTTTGGAGTAAATTAATGGCTGCTTACAATATTTCTGGCAATTTGTTATAAGCTGTGTAATTTTAAATTGGTTTCTTGAAAATGTTGGATAAAACATTTTAATTCACACATTGCTTTAGGAATTGATTTGGGGATAATAAAATATAATGAAATGTTTTACCTCTGATGGATGTAAGTTCTATTTGCTCTGCAATTTTTTTTTAACTTGAATGCAAATAATGAGTATACTGTTAGGGTATTTAGAAGAGCTATAACTGTTCATAAATTACTCATCTCTCTCTCAAGTGGGCAAACTACAGTTATTTTAAAATTCTATTTTCTTGAAGCAGTAGAGAACAAGGAAAATCCTTTAGGGCCTTCCTCTTTTACATATATATATATAATATATATAATATAGATTTATATTTCATACATATATATATGAAAGGGAGCTATAAGAACCTGCCAACTCAGCAAAGAAATTATTAAAAAAGAATAGAAATCAGGACACTTGCATTTGGGCCACTAAGGAGAAGTTCCATGAATTCTCGGCTAGTTTGCAATAGCAAGAGAATTACATATGACTAGTTGTCAATGGAAATACATCAATTATTCTACCTGATTTGAAAATTAACCACAAGTAATTCTGGGGTAAAAGTGATAGTTATTCTTCCAAGGTAACCAATAAAAATAAAACAAAGGTATTTATTAGCATATTATTTTTAAATTTGTAACTATTATTTCTCCGATCTGACAGGAAAATACTGTGCTTGGGAGACTCTGAAACAAAAGGAGAGCTGGGTTTGTGAAACCATTTTAAGAGCATAGAGGCCCTCTGTTGCATAGACATTAGAATGATATTAGACTGCGGTCCCTGTTGGCTAGCTGGGTGTTGGCTTTTTTCATTCCAACTAAAATTTCCAGCTTTCAGAAATAGGGTCACTTACAATTTCCCCACTCTCCTTTTGGAAACTTCCTTTGCCATTGTTTTCTTTTGCAGCTGATTAGGTAACTACAGAACCTAAAAAAAAAAAAAGAAGTTCTTGAATGGGTTATAACCCAAATATTCAGAATTTATGCTCAAATTACCAGTCTTATTACTATTGGCAAAGCGATGTATTTTTTTCACTTCAAAATATTTGTTTTCCCTTTCTGTGATTATGTTACATTTTGTGGATTCCTTTCTGAGCTATTTAATCTCCTTCTGCCAATTCTTCAACCAATTCTTTACCTTCTACCAGAAAGCCTGTTTTTAGAAAAGCCTTATCCAAATCACCACCTCTCTGCTTGTTCTCACTGACGTTTGCAATTTTATTATGGAGCTGATCACAGTACATACTGCAAATTTTCACACATGAATTTGATTCTCCCATCCAACTGTGAGCTCCTTGAAAGGAAAAACTGTATTTTTTTCTTCTTTATAGCTTTGTTGTGTATGTTTATGCACACAGTATGTACTCAACATGTGTTCACTTATTTAAACTAAAGTATAAATGGCTAATAAAAGTCATTCTTTCATTAGTGATATTTTTTAGCAAGTGGATATAGATTTCATCTTGGGGACTTAGAGCATTAGTAATAAGAAGCCACAGCCTTCTATTCCTGTTTTGGTTTCAATCAGAGGAGCCATTTTGGCCCACCTAAAATCACATTACAAAACTTCTGCCCCTCTGACTGCCTCTAAAGCATGTATAGATTCCTTACTTTTCAGTATTCACTCTCACTTTTCAATAGTTTCAGTTTTGAAATTTAGGGACCTTTTGGGAGTGGGGATAGGGGAGGTCTTCCTCTGTTTCTTTTATTTGTATCTGTTTCTCTTTTTTTTCAAATAGCTTTCTCCAGTGTTATTTAGATTTGTAGTTGTCACCCTTTTAAGGTCACAGGAAAGGTAATATTAATATGATTTTATTAAAAAAAATTTAGTTCAGAGAAGCTGAGTTGCTTGACTTCATTAAGACTAAAAAACTAGACTTTCTATCCCTACTCATCCTTCTCCAGATTCAGTCCTCTTTCATCCTATAACAACTTTACACAGCATGTCATATCATCATAGGATATTTTCTCCAAAAGCTGAGAGGTCAAGTACACAGAATTAGACACTTTGGAATGGCCTAGTTCAATAACTTTATCATGCGGATCCTACTGCACTTAACCTTTAAGAAGTGTGCATGTCTATCAACAGACTAAGATCCACTTATCTAAGTTTAAATAATTTATTAATCTAAATAATTTGTCAGTGCAACTGATCTCTTTAGGTATTCTGAATATATCAGCATAATGATTAAAATAATCTATAGGAGCAAAGATTAAGTTTATATCCATATTAAATTTTGCCACAATGCTCACTTTGGTATGCTTTGTGCCAGATATATTTATGTGGCAATAGTTAAATGGGACAATGTGTGACATATGCCTTCAGAGATATGTCATTAGTGACTGGCTGGAATTTTCAAGGCCCATCACCAGGAGGCTGCTAATATCTCTTGTACTGTCATTATTCTTGTAATTTTAGTATCACCATATTCAATGACGGACTTAACCCAATCTTGGAAAATGGAGATCATTAAGGGGTTAATGCATATAACACAAGCAAATATTCTTCACTTGTATGTAAAAAAACCTTACAGTACCTAAAAGAGATAAATAAACCAGAAGATATCAGCCACAGTGAAGATTAGCACCTAAGCCCCATAAGGGAATATCTGCTTTCTATTTTACTGGAATCAAGATCTTCTATAGTACTTGTTCCTCTGTCCCCGCCACAAATCTGAGGATGATATTCAGATGTGGACCCTGAACCTTGTTTAACTCAATCAACCATCTCTGTTTTTAGCCTTTCCAACCTAGACAATCCACTGGTGACCAAACTTCGCAGTTATTGGCCACACAAATCCTCACATCTAGGATCCTGGTGTGAGCCTGATTATTCCATTTTGCTTTCTAGTAACAATTTTACTCATAGGCTGATTTTACCCCTACCCAGTCTGTTTCTTCTTAGAGTGCAAAAGTAGTAATTTTCAATTCTTCTTCCTTTTCTGGACATTTGACTTTGGCCCCTCAGGCCAGCCAATCCTATAACATTCTCCCTTTGCATTATTTAGAAATCTTTTGATTGCATTAATGAAAGCCTGATTTAAAATAGCATAAAATAGAACAGAGAGCATCCAAGCCTGAAGAATAAGTATGGCATTGTAAATTGTCACCAACACTTTTTCTCTTGTCTCTGCTTCTCTTTCACATCTATTTCTTTCTTTGCTCATGTTGCAGACTTGATATTTCTAAGTGGTCATGACAGGAAGCGGTTTCTGTATTCATTTCCCAGAAATTCATCACTGCTAAAATAAGCAGGAATCTCTTGGACCGATGTCATATTCTCAGAGAAGAGTGATTTGCTCAGCTTGGATCAAATGCCCAGCCTGGGCCCAGTCAAATACAACCATGGAAAGTCCTATATAACCATATGGACATAGATGGATTTAATGGGTTACAGGTAACAAGCATTCATTTGAGATTTAAATAGATACAAAATAGTTATTCAGGAAGCATGAATTCGGGCAGAAGCCCAAATAGTGTTTAATTAGGAGATAAGGGCAGGGGTACTCGTGAGAAAGGGAAGGGGAACAATTACATCAATGAGGGAAGGCATTTCTATTGGTGTAGATGATATAGCATAGTGATGTTAATTCTTAATACTGTTTTTAAATTTTCAGTCCTGTAGCCATCTCTCCAGGGGTTATAATATCTGTTTCCTGTTATTTTTGCAAACTGTTCCCTGGAACACAATGTCGCTTGAGGCCCTGTCCAAAGGTTATTTTGCCCCATTTTAACATCAAAAGATTCAAGGCATAAGACGTGCAAGGCAGTGCTCTAGAATGACAGCTCTGACTCCATCTTAAATTGGCTCCGTTTATATTATTTTTTTACAGGGGATAATTAGTAGTTTCCAGAAAGAAAATGAGACAGTTCCCAGGGGAGATTCTGTGCCCTATACAATAGCCTTCTATGACAATTTCTCTCAACTGTTATATAATTTTTTCCAAGAATCATTGGTCTTTCTATTCTGAGCTAAAGGTGAACACATGACTTAAATGGTTTGATGCTACTTTACTTTAAATCTTAGCTAAGTAAGATTTTTAACATCTGTCTTTTGAAATTGAATTTTTTTTTTCTGTCTTCGGCTTTCACAATGAACTCATTTAGCATTTCTACCTTTTAGACAGAAAAACAAAACTCAGTTTCCTGGTTGTCTCTCTCTCTCTCTCTGCTTAAACACCTCTTAACTGAGAAAAAAATTCTAAATAAACCTGGTGGTCATTACTGGTGTCAACCTTGCCACTGTCTCCTCGTAAAACGGTCACAGTCTATTATAATCATACCGTGTCTGCACCTCTGCTCATTTTCCTCCTTCTAATGAATGTTTCATTATCCCTAAGAGAATATACAATATTAGATGAAATGAAATCTACACCTTGCAATTTGGCATTTTGCTGAAGATTACCCTTTCACTGGACCTTGGTCATACCAGGGGTCCTCTCCTTTGATCTTGCATTCTTCAGTAGGCTTTGCCCTTTCCCTTTCTGAAAACCGTTGTGTGATAATAAAATGTTAGCCACTCTCTATTTGTCTTCAAGTAGAAGCACAGCCACAGAAGACTAATTTATTAATAAGTGATGGGCTCTAGTAAAAACATCTCAACTTGAATTATAATTAGAGGCATGAAAACATTAAACAACATTTCAGAAACTCATGGTCGTAGTAATTAATAAGCACAGATTAATTATTAGAATATTCAAGCTATAAACCCTTGATAAACCAAAGACTGTTCAGATATAGATTAACTTTCTGATGTTTTAGTATAGTGGTTCTCAGTCCTAGCTGCATATAAGAAATAACTGGGACACTATTTAAAAACACAGATTCTTAAGCCCTACCTGAGACCTACTGACTGAGAATCTTTAGAGGAGTGATTTTAATGCTCTTAGATCTTGATGGTCAGCTAACCTAAAAATCAGTTCTTTAAGTGAAGGCCAGGAAGTCATTTTACTCACAGATGTGCAATTGGTGGAGCAGAAGTCCACTTCATTGACCCATCCAAAGAGTAATTCACCGGTGTATCCTCACAATCCCAGCCCCAGGTTGGTCTGCCCTCCTCATTCTTCTGTTCCCACTTGAAACTTTTTCAGAATGTCTGCCTAGAGTCAGGGCCTATCTCAGGAAGTTTGAGAAGGAAGAGAATGGCTTCTCTCCACATCCAAAGTCTGGAAAGATTTGAGAGGAGACACCCATTGTCTGCATGGCTACAGAGATCAGGAGGGGCAAGTGAGGGGAGCATTGAGCACAAGGGCTGCCTGTCTCCCAGCTTCATGGCTTTTCCCACTTCCTCTCCTGCCTGTAGCTTCAGCCCTCCCCCACTTCTTAAGACCAATTTGATCTTGGGCATGAACAAGGATAGAGTTTTAACCCAACCTCGAGGACATCACTTCCAGCCAGGCCCTGACACTGTGATCTGACTCTGATGACCAGGTTTCAGGCTTTCTCTGCATGTCAGAGTCTCTATCCTGGCTACCCGTCCGATATTTCAGTCTCTCCAGATCACATTTTTCAAAGTGAAATATGGGAAGTCCTTCACTAGGGTCTTCTGAAATATCTATCAGAACTACATATTATGAGCCTGTATCCAGAGCCATTGGGTCAGAATCTCTAGGGCTGGAGTTTAACAAGAGTATTTAAAAATAAATCTCCAGTCCTAGAGATTCAAACTCAGTGGATCTGGGTGCAGGCTCATAATCTGAACCCCTACAGTCAAGACTTTGTTTGGAGAGTCTAGGATTCTTTACCTAGAAATCCTGGAATTCCATACGTCTCTCTGTAGCTCATATTCCTGATCATTTTTGTTATCATTATCATTCTGACTTTTGGGTGAAAGTGTGGCATAGTGCAGTAAAAGTACATTTCTTATTTATCAGAGACGTTCATATCACTCTAAATTTAGCTGGGGGTATATTGTGCATATAAAACTTTTGGTTGCAGGACACTCTGATACCCTAGTCAAAAATATGTTTTGTATTACATTCTGGGAAAAATTAATCATGTTCATAACAATACCCATCTAGAAACATTGCATAATGCAACTCACTTTATGAAGTGCAATTATGATTATTATTGTAATTATTTATTATCTCTATTGAGAGCAATTAATACAATATATTACTACTGTAATAGTAATTTAAATGACTATAATAATAACAGCGACATCTGGAATTTTCAAGGCACCTTTTCTGTGAAGGGCCCAAATGTGATGAAAAAGAATAGTTTAGGATTAAAAAAAATGTTTCCTAGGTGTTTTTCTAGTTACTTAATTATAAGAAATATAGATGCACCTATATACTACCTATGTGGTTAAGGAATTGTTTTCTCAAAGTTGAATACAAATTAAAAAGTTAGGATAGGGCTTTATTTCATATCAGATCAAATAATTAGAAAATACTTTTATAAGCACTACCAAAGACAAATGAACTTATTTGATTACAAAACAATCAGATCTGGCTTCAGTAACCCCCCATCCATATTGTTATTTAAGGTCCATAGTAAAGCTAAAATTTCTGCAAAATATTCTTTGCACCAGGCTGATGAGTTGGAATTGGTAAATCACAGTGGCCACTCACCTCTGGGACACAAATTAGAAGTGATACATTCAGAACTTTTAAATATGGTAAAGAGTTTTATACCTTGACTATATGTAAAGGATGTTTCTGTTTTATAAATGCTAACTAGCAAAAAATATAACATAGCTCATCAGCATTGTCACTGCTCTAGAGAAACTCACATAAATGCTCTCACCTAAATTAGTATGTTAACTTAGTATGCACCAATACCAAGAGTGAATAAGGACACTTTTTTCCCAAATAATGATGTCGTTAAATTATAAAGGGGGGTGGTAAGATTCTTACAAGTCATTTGATGAATTTGATAATAGTAATAATATTTCAAATATTCCAATAAATCCTTTGCATCTGGATTACATTCTATCTATGTATACACATAACAGTATTTTATGTAAATAAAATACACGTGACAATATATATAGCCATATGTGGTTGCAATAGTTATATGAGGATATAATAGTAGATATGCAGATTTTCAAGGTATAGAAATGGTTCTCCAGTGGAATTGGAAAAATAATATCTAATTTTTGTAATTCTTCATATGGACCACATTTTGTCCTTAAGATAACATGTTTTTCAATACCTAGAATCTTTTGTGATAGGGTTTTCTGCAACCATAAAGGTTGGAAAAATCCATGCACAGGTAACATATTGCTCATGAGTATCTATATTATGATATTCAATTCTTTAATTAAAAAGGGACGATCTGAAAGGAGGAGAGTTCTAAAAAAGTTGATACATGTTCAGCCCGGCTGGTGTAGCTCAGTGGATTGAGTGCGGGCTGGGAACCAGAGGGTCCTGGTTCGATTCCCAGTTGGGGCACATGCCTGGGTTGCGGGCCAGGTCCCCAGTGAGGGCCATGTGAGAGGCAACCATACATTGCTCTTTCTCCCTCCCTTCTCCTCTCTCTAAAAAATAAATAAATAAAATCTTTAAAAAACTTGGTATATGTTCAAAGATCAGCAGCTGCACTATGCAAATAAATCAAGACTGAAAGAACATGGCCACTGACCCCGCGATGTCCAGCCAGCAGCCTCTGGTGGTGGCCTTGGTGGAGTCTTGCCCATTAGATTATCTCTTCATTCCTCCATATTATTGACATCTACCATGTGCAAGGCACCGTGCTGGGTACAAGTGTTACAAAAACAAGTAAGCAGTTTTCCCTTCAAAGGGACCGTGGACCAGAGGACCAGAGGTCAACGTGGACCAGAGGGAGAGATATATAAATGTATACCTCAGGGCTAGGTGGGATGTGCAGTAAGCATGGTGACCAAGCACAGACTTCAGAACCAGACTGCCTGGGTTTGAATCCCACTCTGTCACTAATTAATTGTGTGACCTTGTAGGGAAGTTTCTTAATCTCCTTCTTATTTTCATCATCTATAAAATGCGGGTGTCTATCCCAGTTGTTTATTGTGAAAATTAAATAATTTAATATATGGGACATGTATATTAATATGGTTGAGCCACATTAAAAGGTTGAGAACAAAATTGCTATTTTGTGGTCAAAAACTTTAATAAACAATATACAAAAAGTTCTAATTATGAAACATTAATAAATTGAACTTTGTGAATGTAAATACTTCTGCTATTCAAAAAATGTCATTCATTGTGAGTGTGAAAAGCAAGCTACAGATTGAACCAAAGTGTCGACAGCCGTACATCACCACTGATAGCCTGGAAACATAGTCAAATGGATAGGGGACTTAGAGTTGGAAAATTTCAGTTTAAGGTAAAAAGTTATAAACCTGGCAAGTAATGTTTGTGTTTAAGCCTTTGCTTCAGAAAACCGAAGATAAGATCCTGGCTCCTGGGAAAACAGCTGACCTCCTGGGGCACTGCTAAAGATGACCGCCTGGGGACAACTGGAGGCATCCGGGCCTTTGTGTTCCAGGGAGGGACAGACTACCACCCACCCCTGGGAACAGGTAACTGCCCAGGATAGGAATATCACAGTGCCGTTCACCTAATCCCTGGACTTCAAAGCCCTCACCGCACCTTGTTTATTCCCTGGTATAAAAACATGGCCTGGACAAAGAGAGGGAAAGATGGTTTGTTAGGGTATAAACCCTCCATCTTCTCAGATTGCCAGCCACCTGAATAAAGCGCCTATAAAGATTCAATCGCTGTCATTGCTTATTGGGGTTGGTAGTGACAGGCAGCCCGAATGCTGGTCTGTTTCCCGGTTACAAAATGTCTCAGATGGTCAGCCTACCAGGAGCAGGCAAAGACAATATTCGTGTAACGTGGATTCCCTCACCCCCCAGGCAAATGGGTGAATTTTGGAAGGAGTCCCAATCAGGCAGGCAGCAGCAGCCTCTGCATCCAAAACACAGAGTCCTTCCGAGTGGACAGTCTGTGGTGAGAGCTGTCCTTCCACGCCCAGCCTGATGACGGTTGGGCTGTAGCTGTTGGAGAGGTACAGGCTGGACCAGCACCTCGCCTTCAGTCAGTCTCCACAGAGAGCAGATGTTCACTCTGGGCATCTACCGAAGTGACCACATACTTGATCAGCAGCTGTGATGCATATCCACAGTTCTCGGCACCCCCAAAATGGTATATTTAACCTGCCGGTCTTAGCTTTTTCCAAGTGGCAAATGAAATAGCTCGGTTACTGGCAACAAAACAAGAGTCAGTAAAAATATAACCACGTTCTTCAAGGAGATAATTGTCTAGAATTCTGAGAATGACTTTGGGTTCTGCCCACAATCCCTTCTGCTCACTTCTATTTTTAGCTCTTCGTAGCTAGTACCGAGGCTGAAGAGTCAAAATAGGCCAGTAGTGCCATCAACTTTTAGCTTAGCTGAACCATCAGTGAACGGGCTGAAGATTTTAGGAAAAAAATTCTTCTCCCTAAGAGATAGCTGCCACTTTTTGATGTAAATTCACGATATCACTGGTACCATTTGCATTTGGCCAGGAAGTTTGCTGGGTCCTTCCCACCTTGTTTGTTATGGAGTCTGAGTTCACTGCCACCCACCACCACACAAAATGAGGCTGTTGGGCTGGAGTCATACAGCCTCCATGTGTCAGATGTTCAGATGCCAGCTGTCCAGAAAAGCCCAGAAGCAGGCCAATAGCTGCTTTACAAAAGGAGTCTGTGGTGGCCCTGTGAGGGAGAAACCTCCAGGTATGGGCTGCTGTCCCACTGGTGAAATCATCAGTCTCAGAGACCTTTTGCTCGAGGCGCTATAGGGCTGCGGGGCCCCAAAGTGAAAAGTGTACCACAGCTCGCTGGGCAGCTTCCCATATAGCTTCTTGCATTGAGCCCTTCTTTAGAAAATAATGACTTGCAGATTAGCTGACATGAAAGATCAAAGAGAATGCCCAAATGAGGCATGTACTGTCTCGCCCACCCAACAAGTGTAATAGGGGCTGGACTTTTTTCTTTTTTTTTTTTTTATGGTGGAGGTTTAAAAAAGCACACTTTTTCCTTGATTTCCAGAGAGATTGAGCATGCCTCCAAATACTGTTTTGTTACTATTAGCCCTCTTCCCCTTCTTTGTCCCCTCTCCCCACCTGTTGATGGGGTCAGGGCTTTTATGACTGGGACTTTGATTCTCTAACTAATGGAACATTCTCTGAATGAAAGCTTTGTGTAGGTCACTTGTGCTAAATCCTGGCTCATGCACTGGTGGTAAAAGGCAGGAGAGTTTAGGTACCGCTGGAAGAGTGCCTTGCCATGAACGATGGATTAGAAAGCAATGCATGTCATGCTAATACTTCTCTAAATGTCACTCTTCCAAAGTGGGGGATCCCTTCTGACACTTGTGGGGTAATAAAACATGTAACATTAATTTCTCTACATTCAGAAGTAGAACAACAACAGTGGATTAAAATATTTAAAAGGCCCCACTCACACAGCTACTTTAGCTTCTTTTCCCTGCTGTGAACCCTGCCCAAACCCCATTCGCTGAATCTGGATGGCTTTGACTTACAGGGATCTAGCAGGACAGTAATTTGGATGCCTGTCTCCACAGAGTTAAAATAGTTTGAGTCCCTCCCCTCCCAAATCTTTGGATCATTTATTATTTTCTAGTAGATCAACTTCATCAATATTGTAAACCCAATCTAGGACAGAAAGTGCCTAAACAATTGTCAATGCCTTGTTTATGGTTTCCTATGAGATATACCCCCCAACTTCATATACTAAAGTTCTAACCTCCGGTACCTTCATTTTGGACTTCCAGCTTCCATACCACAAGACAATACGTTTCCGTTGTTTCAGAGACTCAGCTTGTGGTACTTTGTGATAACAGCTCTCCATAGGCTACTATGCCATGGGAATTTAAGTTTCTTCAGAAAGTCTCCCCAAGTGGGTAAAATCTCCCTTATAGTAACCAAGACCCACTGCAAAATAACTCTTGGAACATTTTGCTCTTATCTTTGAATGAATCTAAGATTGGCTCAATAGATTGTAGGAGGGCTTCCTTAGTCAGCATTACACACCTCCATGGTCTCATCAACCAAGTGACCCAGCTGAACTTCTAACAAGGCATTGTTTTCTGCCCCAGATAGTCACAAATTTCCCTTTTCGCATGTTCACTGCAGGAGTATTTTTCTGTAGGTATTACCAGGAGGGGGACAGAAACTTCTTACAGTGGTGTGCATCGGAGGCTGAGAAATCCCCTTCCCAGAGGAGGGGTAACAACAACAGAAACAGCTGTTACTGAACTTACTTTCTGATATTCTCCCTCCACCCACTTCCCCATTTCTGTCTCATCAAGAGGCAGTAAAGAGGAAGACCATTTATTGCCCGCTTGACCATACATTTTATTCAATGTTTTCTACTGATCTCCATGGACTTTATATCTCATTAAATGGCCCACAAGACCCTCAGTCTTCCTATTTAAGAAGCCAACACCTTGTCAGCGTCCAGTCCATATTGCTCTCCACACACTTCAGGTTCCTATTTTGTAGGATTGTTTGGTGGCCTTATCTCTATATCCTGCAGCTATCTCTTGTCACTCTTCCATCTTTTTAATCACCTGATGTTTATTTGGATTCATTTTGTTTGATGCCGACAAGCACACAATCTGCCATGAGCATGACTTTGATGGCGCATTGGAGGTGTAAGCACAGTCTCCTTGTCTGTAATTTTGCCCTGGATCATTATTTGTAGCTGCCTTTTCATCATCTTTCTTGTTCTCTTGATTATACAGTTATGGTGATTATATCCCTTTGCAATTAAAATCTTTGGTTGGATATATTTATCTCATTATCAATGATTTTCCTAAGGTAAATATATAATAAATAATCCCTTTGACACTTTTAGTCACTTTTATATTATTGTTCTTATGTTTTCCTCAACATCAGATGCTATGGCATAATTTGTGGATAATTTCAATCTCCTGCCCCATGATGATTGATGATAAGCAGTATTCGCGTGTGTGTGTGTGTGTGTGTGTATGTTTTAACTGCATACCTATCATTTGGTCTAGAAATGTGTGTTATTGTCAGGAGCAAAATTTACCTACCAGGCAGGTGACTGTGAGTAGATAATCAAGATAGTAATAGGTCGCATTTACAGGCTGTTTCTTGACAGCATTGAGCATATCTCTGCTCTTAGCTCCTAAATGCAACAGTACAGTTTTATATTAAATACAAGTTATATATTATAGCTTGATATTAAAATGTTAATTTTTAGATAATTATAAATTCATATATAATTGTGCCCCCTTTGGCCATTTTCCCTCAATGGTAACATTTCTCAATATCACACTATTACAAAATCACGACTAGAATCTTGATACCGATACAGTTCAGACACAGGCTGGTCTCCTTACCACGAGGCCCTTCATATTGCCTCTTACATCCATATTCACCTCCTTCCTGCCTCCCTTCTAGGCCCTGACACCTGGGAACTATAATCTGTTCTTTTTATAATTTTGTTATTTCAAGAATGTTATATAAGTAAAAGCATAAAGTACTTAACCTTTGAGATTGGCTTTTTCACTGAGCATAATTATCTGGAAATTTATCCAAGTTGTTGCATATATCAATAGTTTGTTCCTTTTTATCATGACTAATATTCCAGGGTTTGGACACAGTACAGTTTGATTAACCAGTAACTTGTCGAAAGAAATCTGGTCATTTCCCGTTTGGGGTTATTATGAATAAAGCTGCTTTGAACATTCATGTACAAATTTGCTTTAAAATGTGCCCAAGATTTTGTTTAATTCAGATACGAAGAGGCTAACAGGTCAGGAGACATCGCCACTGAAGAGTTTATCGCTCCCAGTTCCCAGGAGGAGGCGAGCAAAAGCGCAGGGCCGCCCCAGAGCACACTGAAGTCCGCTGCAGGCGGGGCAGGAGAGCAGGGACACTGCAGGAAGGCCTTTACCGTGGTTTTCAAGGGAAGGGATGGGCAACGTCATTAAAGCAGGCAAACCAGGTTAGGACTGACTCCTTTGAAAAACTTCAGTGGGCTCCAGGGTGCAGAGGCCACCTGATGCCTGGCCTTGGGGTAATTAGGGCAGATAATAGAGTCTCAGAAGTGTAAGTGCAGCTGTAAAGCAGGCCCGCAGGTGGGGGATTTGGGTTTTAGATTGATTCATTGGCATATGAAAGGCAGGCTCCTAGGAGGGTGCTTTGCTATCTCTAGCAATCTACAAACCATTAACCAACCCTGGGAGGGGCAGTCCCTCCTTAGTCAGCAAGGCCCCAGAAGTCAAAACATCAGATACAGACACTAGAAAGCCTGGTTAATATAAAGTTTTTGTGTGAATTTAAGTTTTCATTTCTCTGGGTTCCATGCCCAGGGCTGCAATTGCTGGATCATAACGTAGTTGCATGTTTTGTTCCAAACGGCCTTTCAGAAGGACCCAACAGCTTTACCTAACCACCAGAAACGTGGGGGTGATACAGTCTCTCCAGACCTGCAGATTTTAAGAAGTGTGTTGTTATTTGTATTACTAACATTTCAGGCTCCTGTGTCACATAATATGTTTTAACTGAGTGAGTGCAACCTGTACACTGAGCTGGAATTTAGGAAAGATCCAGAAGTGACTGGAAGGTGACTTTGCTCCAGGAACTTTCATTCCTCAGTGGAAGCAAACCTGTAAATGATGAACAAGAAAGATTAAAAACAGGTGGTACATGGGAGTTCAACCAACGTGCAGTGTAGGTGAAATGGAAGGGGACATTGGCGGTGTGGACGGCCGGCCTGACAGAAGTAGTAATTTCTGAGCAGTCAGAAATTG
>PVJI01027786.1:0-17255 GCA_004026765.1 Micronycteris hirsuta
AGCTTCTCGAGTTTCTTGAGCTGCCTGATAACATATGCTTTGAACTCAATGTCTGATAGTTGGCTTGCCTCTGTTTCATTTATCATTCTTTCTGGGGCTTCCTCCTTTCCTTTCATTTGGGGATTGTTTCTTTGTCTTCCCATTGTTTGTGGGATTCTTCTTGCTAACCTCTGGTTCTTAAACTGATCTGTGAAGTACTCTGAAGCAGCGAAGTTAATTTTGTGTCCCTCTCTGTTTTTTGGGCTGACTCTTGTCTGGATCCCACTCTATTCTCTTCACAATTCCAGGTTTTAATGTCTCACCTGTTGATAAAGAAGCGAGGGGAAGGGAGATAAAGAAGGAAAAGAAAGCAAAAGAAAAGGAAAAGAAAGATAAAGAAGAAAATAATTTGAAGATAACCTAAAAATAAAAAAAATAATAAAAAATAGGAAATAAAAGCAAGAGAAAACTAGGAATACCAAATGAAGGGAAGGTAGATGGAGTTAAAAAAAATATAGGGACAGATAGGTAGTAGGGTGGGGAAAAACCACCCAAGAAACAAAGGGAAAACGAGAGAGATAAAAAAAAAAAAGCCTTTTGTTGGCTGGCTTTAACAGCGTCAGGCTAGGAGATCAGCTGTCTTCCTGTGCTGCACTCTCAGCTGCCGTTCTGTCACCAGCGGAGTTGCCGGGAGTTTGCAGCACCTCCTCTGGCCTGACCTCCACCCTGAGTCAGAGTTTATGAGGTCTGTGGCTCCCGTCAGTGGGGCTGAATGTAGCTCCTCTGTTTCTCCCGCATGGAGGGACTCAGCACCGCAGGTCTGGGTTGTGTCTCAGGCCCTCCAGGTGTGAGCTCCGCGCCCCTGCATTCGCCGATCGCTTTTGTCTCTGGAATCGGAGCTTGCAAGCCGCAGGCCTGTGCGCCCGGTCGGGCACCTACACCAGCCGCTCCCGACTGGTTCCACAGGGTGGGCGCCCAAACCAGGAGCTGTGGGCTTGGGTTTGCCTTTCAATTCAGACTCCAATTCCTCCCGCTGGGATCAGCAGCCTCAGCTGATCTTTCAGTTTTGTGCGCAGTCCTGGTTGCCAATCTTCCCCCACACCGGAATACAGCTGGGTGATCGCTCTGCTCCTCAGAAAATCGGCCAGATATCCCTCCAGTGGGCCGGAGGAAAGCGATCACGCTTCTTCCTTCTTTGCCGCCATCTTTCGCCACCAGTCTGATTCCATGTTTTGATGCTACAGATCTGGAAGTTTTCAAGCATCACCCTCTTCACCTGGTGTGCCCTCATCTGGACATGATGACTGAGAAGCCTGATTCATAGATCCATTTCTCTGGTGAGAAAATCAATCCACCTAAATCCCTACCCAACGGGAACCTTCACCGGACCTCACTCTGTGACAACAACAAACCCTGAGCCAGGATCCTGTCCTGACTCTCAGAAGCCACTTCACTGCCACCAAAAATGCCTGTCTGGGCCTCACAAGACCTCAATCATGCCAGAACTCTACTTCATCTGATACCTTGATGTGTGGGCATCATCTGACCCAACATCTGAAGCTACTTTGGGTGGGAGTCCCTCCCAAGTTTGCCCAGGGTCTGCAGCCATAGGTTCTCTTTCTAGGTTGCTGGGACAATGATCAAAAACACTTGACCTTTTTTCTCCATCAGGACTGACTGCTGATCTGCTAACTGATATCCGGTGAGCCCTGGGAGCTGATGTTTGCTGCTGAGTTGTCTGTCCTGTCAGTGTCCCAATCCCAACTCTGGAGAAGATGCAGAAGCAGATATCAGATGAAGAGGAAACCCCAGACTAACACAGGAACCCAGAGCTGACACTGACTTCCCCTCACTGTATCTGTAGTTCCGTAAAAAACAGCCATGTCCTTGGTGGTCAGGGACCTCAGCTGAAGGGACAACTGGTTCTTAGACATATCAGCACATGGAACATTTTCAAAGATAGACCATATGATAGGACACAAAACAAGCCTCAACAAATCAAAGAAAATTGAAATCATATCAAGTATTTTCTCCAACCACAAGGGACTGAAATTAGCCAACCCCAAGGGAAAAAAAAATCCAAACACTCAAAATTGTGAAGATTGAATAGCATGCTATTAAACAACAAATGGGTCAAGAATGAGATTAGGGATGAAATCAAAAAGTTTCTCAGAAAAAATGAAAATGAAGTCATAACAACCCAAAACTTATAGGACACAGCTAAGGCTGTCCTGAGAGGGAAGTTCACAGTGCTACAGGCCTACCTAAAAAAGATAGAAACATTTCAAATGAACAACCTAACCCTATGCCTACAAGAACTTGAGGAACAACAACAAAGACAGCCCAGAGCAAGTAGAAGGAAGGAAATAACCAAGATCAGAGTTGAATTAAATGACATAGAGACTAAAAGCACAATTCTAAGGATCAATGAATCCAGGAGCTTGTTCTTTGAAAAGATAAACAAAATTGACAAGCCTTTAAGAAGGCTCATCAAGAAAAAAAGAGAGAGGACCCAAAGAAACACAATCAGAAATGAAAGAGGAGATATTACAACTGATACCACAGAAGGATTGTAAGAAACTATTATGAAGATACAAAGGATTGTAAGAAACTACTACGAATAACTGTATGCCAAGAAATATAAAATCCTAGGTGAAATGGATAAATTTCTAGGAAAATATAATCTTTCAAAACTCAATGAAGAAGAAGCAGAAACCCGAACTGACCAATAACAGCAGACGAAATTGAAGCATAACAAAAAAACTCCCAACACACAAAAGCCCTGGATCAGATGGTTTCACAGGAGAATTGTACAAAGCATTTAAGGAAGAGCTAACCCCTATCCTTCACAGACTATTCCAAAAAATCCAAAATGATGGAAGACTCCCAAACTCTTTGATGAAGCCAGCATCATCCTAATCCCAAAACCAGATAAAGACACGACAAAGAAAGAAAACTTCAGGCCAATATTGCTGATGAACATAGATGCTAAAATCTTCAACAACATATTGGCAAACCGCATCCAGCAATACATTAAAAAGATCATACAACATGACCAAGTGGGATTCATCCCAGGGATGCAAGGATGGTACAATATCTGCAAATCAATAAATGTGATACATCACATAAACCAAAGCAAAGACAAAAATCACATGATCATATCAATAGATATTGAAATACCATTTGATAAGGCACAACACCCATTTGTGATAAAACCACTCAGCAAAGTGGGAATAGAGGGAGCATTCCTCAACATAATAAAGGCCATATACGAGAGACCTATAGCCAACATCATACTCAATAGGCAAAAATTAAAATCTTTCCCACTAAGATCAGGAACAAAAGAATGCTGTCCACTATCGCCACTTCTATACAACATAGTACTGGAAGTTTTAGCCACAGCAATCAGACAAGAAAAGGAAATAAAAGGCATTCAAATTGGAAAGGAGTAAACACAACTGTCATTGTTTGCAGATGGCATGATCGTGTACTTAGAAAATCCTATAGACTCTGCCAAAAAACTACTCGACCTAATCAATCAATCTGGGAAAATAGCAGGATACAAAGTCAATATCCAGAAATCAAAGGCATTTTTGTATACCAACAATGAAACATCAGAAACAGAAATTAGGAAAAAATCCCATTTGATATAGCAACAAGAAAAATAAAATATCTCAGAATAAACCTAACGAAGGAGGTAAAAGACCTGTACGCAGAAAACTACACAACACTGAAGAAAGAAATCATGGAAGACACAAACAAATGGAAATATATACATGCTCATGGATTGGAAGAATCAGCATCATCAAAATGTCAATACTACCCAAGACAATTTATAGATTGAATGTAATCCCTATCAAAGTACCAATGGCATACTTCACAGCTATAGAACAAACACTTCAAAAATTTATATGGAACCGTAAACAGCCCTGAATATCAGCTGCAATTTTGAGAAAGAAGAGCAAAGCAGGAGGGATCACAATACCTGATATCAAACTGTGTTACAAGGCTACTGTAATCAAAACAGCCTGGTACTGGCATAAAAATAGAAAGATAGACCAATGGAACAGAATAGAGAGCCCAGAAATAAACCCAAGTCTCTATGGGTAATTAATCTTCGACAAAGGGGGCAGCATCATAAAATGGAGTAAAAATAGCCTCTTCAACAAATGCTGTTGGGAAATCTGGACAGCTACATGCAAAAAAAAAAAAAAGAAACTTGAGCGCCAACTTACACTATACACAAAAATAAATTAAAGATGGATAAAAGACTTAAATATAAGTCATGACACTATAAAAGTCCTAGAGGAAAACATCGGTAGGAAAATCTCAGACATTCCATGCAGCAACATCTTCACTGATATGTCCCCCAGAGCAAGGGACATAAAGGAAAGAATAAATAAATGGGACCTCATCAAAATAAAAAGCTTTTGCACAGCTAAAGAAAACAGTATTAAAATAAAAAGAGAACCAACTGTATGGGAAAACATATTTGCCAATGATACCTCAGACAAGGGTTTGATATCCAAAATATATAAAGAACTCATATGACTCCACTCCAGGAAGACAAAAAACCCAATTAAAAAATGGGCAATAGATTTGAACAGACACTTCTCCAAGGAGGACATACAGAGGGCCCAGAGACATATGAAAAGATGCTCAGCATCACTAGCCATCAGAGAGATGCAAATTAAAACCACAATGAGATACCACCTCACACCAGTCAGAATGGCCATCATAAATGAAGCAACAGACAAGTGTTGGAGAGGATGTGGAGAAAAGGGGACCGTAGTGCACTGTTGGTGGGAATGCAGACTGGTGAAGCCACTGTGGAAAACAGTATGGAATTTCCTCAGAAAAATGAAAATGGAACTGCCTTTTGACCCAGCAATTCCACTGCTGGGATAATACCCTAAGAGCCCTGAAACACCAATCCAAAAGAACCTATGCACCCCAATGTTAATAGCAGCACAATTTACAATGCCCTAGTGCTGGAAGCAACCTAAGTGCCCATCAGCACATGAGTGGATCAAGATACTATGGTATATTTACACAGTGGAATTCTACGCAACAGAGAGAACGAAGGAACTGCTACCCTTTGTAACAGAATGGGTGGAACTA
Organism: Micronycteris hirsuta; assembly: GCA_004026765.1. Classification (NCBI taxonomy): domain Eukaryota; kingdom Metazoa; phylum Chordata; class Mammalia; order Chiroptera; family Phyllostomidae; genus Micronycteris; species Micronycteris hirsuta. The sequence goes on from PVJI01027786.1 coordinate 5,101, forward strand.
AAGAGCATTATGCTCAGTGAAATAAGCCAGGTGGTGAGGGACGATTTTCATATGAATATCAAATTTCATACTGAACTTACGAAGAAATGATGGACTAGATGAATAGGTGACGCTTTTAAATTCTCAAGCACCTTTCAGGCAGATTAAAAATGTTGATTAGCTCTTTCTTAATTTTCTAACATTCTTAATATATAATAAACTTTTACATCAGACATATGACTTGGAAGCATATTCTCTGTCTATGATTGTCTTTTAATTCCTTTAGTAGAATTTTTGGTGGTTTGGTAGAGCAGATACTTTTCATTTTAATAAAGGTCAACTCATCACTATTTTAAGGTATTGTGTGTGTGTGTGTGTGTGTGTGTGTGTGTGTGTGTGTGTGTGTGTGTGTGGCATGTTTCTAGAAAAAGATCCCCAGGTACTGGCCAGGTTACATTGTCCTTGTTCATTTATTATGGTAGCCATAGGGATGACAACAGGTTCTAGTATCAGGAGGATAGTACTGCTGGAAAAATTACCCAAAATCTGGGAGTGACTTTGGAACTGGTTAAGGGTCAGATGCTGGACTTTGTTTGAGTTGCATATAGGAATATGCCCCATGTTCATGAACTGACTGTAACTAGACATATGAGTGTGAAGACTTTTTAACTGAATACCCAGAAGGAAGCACAGGGCATGATAGAGGTTATATCATCTTACGGAATACCTAAGTAATTATAAACACAGGCTGCTTAGAAAGAGAAAGTCTAGAATTATGCAGGTAAAGGTCAAGAGAAATAAGGAACATGTCATTGCACATGGCTGGGGAGGGAAATCCTTGTTATTCCCATACACATTTTCACAGTGTGTGTTAAGTAAGGTAACAATGTCACAGGTCTCGGTAATCAGACTTGGGCTCTTTTGGTATTTTTACTGACCTGGTCACACACTGACTCTCCCAAGCTGTGTGATTCACTGGGGCTTCATTTATGAAACCTCTCAGCACTTACAGGGAAGAGAGAGCATCCCTACCTGGAGGAGCCAAGGTGATGGTGTGTCTGGAGGAGGAGCTATAGTTTCAAAGGACCAATATCCCTGACTCAGCCCCTCATCATCATCATCATCATCTTTTTCATCTTCATCATCATTTGCTTACTTATAATCATAGTTTTCATTTTCTATGCACATGGTGGTTGTCCACACATAATGACACCTCATCTCATGTCTGTTCATGTATTTTACACTTGTTAGGTGGAATAGGTAGTCAGACTCTATTTTCCTTCATGTTCCACTGCTGACAACTGATGGGTCTTTCCTGCCTCTTCTCCAGCTGCCCCACACAGGAAATCTGATAAGAAATTGTGTTCTTCCCTTAGATGCCATTGGGAGATTGAAACCACACACACCACTCTAAGCAGATGCCATCTCTCCCACCACGTTGAAAAATAAAGCCCTGAGCCAGTTTCCTCTCCTGTTTCTGTCAAAGCATGTCTGGCTTGCTTCAACCTTTCCTGTTCCTCCACTTTGTTCACCATGTTCTCGGTACTGATTCAAGTTAACACTTGTGTGGGCTCTGATGGGAAAACTTGTACAAACTCTGCTTTATGATACCATTGGTCCTGGTCCTCCAGGAAAGCTGCCCACAATATGTGTACTTACATTTACATTTATAAAGAATTGATACTCACATTATGGCTCTGAGGCATCCCAAAGTCCCATGAGTTGGGGTTGCAGGCAGCAGACAAAGGAGGGCTGCTTTCATAACTAAGCCTGGTCTGTATGCTGAGGACCAGGGCGCCCAGGGAGGGAGAAGACTTCTGCCCCGGCTCCAGATTCTAGGGCACAGGGGGAAGGGGTTAATTTTCTCTCTTTCACTGTTTGTTCCAGTCAGTGCCTCAGTGGAGTGGAGGGTGCCCTCAGGATTTATCCCCTAGGAATTTAACCATGCTGGCAATATATATTTACAATTTTTTGATTTGTGATGATAATTTAAAATCACCCATAGGCAAACGCCTCATGCAAAACAGGCCTGCATTCCCACATCTATTAGGGGAAGGAAGATGGGAAGGCCCAGTTGCACTTTTAGCTTGGGGAAGAGGGTATGCCTGTGTTTTCTCTCCAGAAGGATCCTTGAAGCCACTGACGGAGAGGGTGAAGCCATATCACAGAAAAGGCTTCCTTGGCAGTGACCCAACTCCACCCCATTGGAAGGGACTTTTCCGATCCAGGATTCTCCAAGCTGTACATCACCCACACTGAAGTGGAATTCCAGCCAGTACTCTTGGAGCGATATTCAACATCACCTACAGGGACTTTTCTCTACCAACTTAAAAGGACAAAATTAATAATTTTCAGCTAAAATTACATCAGCAGCTGCAGGACAGTCAACACTTGACTAAGCAAGAGGTTTTTTAAAACTTCTGTGACTATCTCGGCTAGCTCAATCCAAAAACTGGTTTGATAAACTTAACCAGAGTGTGGGTCTTTGGAGCCGCTGGTTGCTTACTGATTATAGTAATGCTTTGTGTACTTTGCTGCATTTGTAAATTATTTTCCCAGGGTCGTGTAAGAGATCGCAAGTAGCAAGCTTTGTAAGGTCTTTAGAAATCCTAAGAAAATACAAAAAAGGGGGAGGTGAAGGGGAATCCGTGCCTCTCACTGTGGGAAATGTAGCCATAACATCTCATGTCTAAGAGAAACTCCAGTGGAATGTGGGGCAGCAAGCAGGCCCCATGTGTGTGACAACGGGATTTCCTGTGGGGAATCAGGATAACCTATTTCTTAGAGTTAAAGCTTGCTCTTGCTAAATATCTCTCCCACCCTGGATCAAAAGAACATATGCTAATGATTATCTAAGGAAGCTTATCTAAGCTTCCCATTTGCATACCTCTCCTTTGAAGTGCCTTCCTGGCTGTCTACCACCTAAAGTGAATCTGCAATCTACGCATAGTTAATGAAGACCATTCTGATGTAATGTTCCCAAGAAAAACAATAAAAGCCTATCAGGGCTGCACTCGGGGCCTCTCTCTGTGATCAGATGGAGGTCGCATAGTCCTGGTTCTTCTAGTCATTTATAAACTACGTGTGAATTCATAAACATGCCAGCCACAGCATAAGGCCTTCTGGAGGACAGGATGTGCAACAGTGCCCACCTACATTGGTGAAATCAGCCTTTCTGAGACACCTGTAAACAAACTATATACAAACCAAGAAATGGATTTCAGCCAAATCTTTGGACAGCTTCTGTTCCAGTCAAAGTAAAACCAAAAGCAACTGTCACAGCAAAGCTCTTCAGGGGAAGATTTCCAAATCAGAGTCCACATGTGTCTGCCTAGTGTATTAGAGGAGAAGCATCCAATTTAGACTCACTGTGGTGATTGCTTTCTTAGGTATCTACATGTCGAATGTGAGATAGAGAGGAAGCTTCTGGGCCAGAGATGAAACCAAGCCTTCATTAACCTCCAAGGGCCCTGCTCCTGCAGAACTCATGGGTCCTTGGCACCCCCTGTTGGTTGAAGCCCCTCCTGCCACAGGATTGTGTCTGGGCTCATACTGGCTTGCCTTCTCTATGTCTCCTGTGAGGTAATGGAGGACTGTGTTCTTGTCTCTCATTTGCAGATAGGCAGTGCTTTTGAAATCGTCTCTTAAGATGGTGAAACTGTCTCTCACTGATGCAATGTATTCTGTTGTGTGATGGTTAGCTTCATTTCTAATGACACCTATCTACTCCAGTATCCTTCCTGGAGGATGGCCGATCCAGGTTATATGATAATCACTGAAACTGAATTCGGAGCATTTACCACAGAGTCTCCGAGACCCCCAGGCTGTCTCAGGTGCCCCCTAGACTCCACCAGCTCCATCTCATATTGTGCATCTGCAGAGAGGATATTCTCATTAGGAGTGGCACACACACACGCAAACTCAAATCCCCAGATTCTTCATAATTGTACATGTAAAAGCATCAGAGTTAAGTGCCCGTCTCAGCCCAAAGTTCATGGTGTTTCCTGTGTGTGTTAACTGAAACAGTGAATGCAAACCTCAGAGATGTGGGGTCTGGGCTGCTCTCTCAGAGGTGCAGGGAAAGTAGTGAGGGTTGGTTTATCAGCACACGGAGCACTCCACTTGCATGTGATCCTCCCCTGAGGGACAGAGAAGTGAAGTCAATGAGTCAGAGTCCCCACTCAACTCAGAGGGACTAGCACCCCAGTGGTGAAAGTGGGAATATATTAAGAGACCGGTCAGTCTGCGTGCTATAGAGTTATTATTGTTGTTGCTAATTTCTACCATCTGGCAGTTTAACCCAATTTAATTTACAGCAATATTCCACATGCACAGTGTTTCATGCTATTCAGCTCAGAATAAATTCCCTGTGCGACCTTGTCATGTGTCAACACAGAGAGAGAGAGATTGTAGGGTAAGTGGAGGCACTCTGGCTTCTTCACCCACACATCTGGGTAGCTAAGGGAAACACTGTTCTCATAGCCTTGGAGAGGACTGATAACTACTATTCTCATAGCCTTGAGACTGGGTCTAATAAACTGTTCCCATAACATGAAATGGGCTCACATGTGCATAATTATGTTATGTTATGTCATCTTCTGGCATCTTGTTGGGTTTATTTCCCTCTACTATTTAACAAGTTGGGACTCCCTGCTGGGGGCAATGATGATGAGAGACAGGCAAGGGGTCAGGTATCATGATGGGTGCCACGCTGGTGAGCCAGGGTCACGACATGAGACATGCAGATAGACATGCAGCTTGCAGCATGCATGGCTTGCTCACCCATGAATAAAGGCATGCCAGACATCCCAACGGCTTTGTGAATATTTTTCCGTCTGCACGAACACCATGAACTTGCCTGACCTTGAATGGTGGTAACACAGATGTTCATCTGCATCTTCAGCCTCCAGTACCTAGGTCAGTGGTCACTGGAAGGGCTGATCTTTGTGCTTTCCAGACAGAATCCCTGCCCATTATACGTCTGTGCACCAAGAGTCCATCAGCGTCAAGAAAGAGAGTGGAAAGAAACAATAAACACAGGCAGTATATTTTAACTCTCCTGTACACCCTCTGTGCTCAGCCTCTTTCCCCACTTCCCCCAGTGACTTACCAACTGTGACATCAAGTGACTGAGGTGTGCACAGCACAATAATGATTATTCAGTAAGGGGTTACTGTCATTCAAATGCCACACTGTCATTATTGTATACAGTCTCTGGGAAGTTTGAAAACATGACATGATTAGTTAAAATTATCAAACCTAAGTAAACCCTCAACCCCCCTTGGCCAATTCTCCTCCTGAATTGTGTTAATGTCCACATCTTCAACACCACCAGCCATGTCCCTGTGATACGGTGACTGGGAGGACCATGTGTTTATGCATCTCACCTCCGGTGAATCCTGGACCGGCTCCATGCTGATGTGGTAAATACTGAAATGGTTGATGAACTATACCCACTTCTAGTGCTGCCTTCCTGATACATGTGTTTAGGATCTTCCTATCATCTTCTACCAGGAGAATTTCTCTGTGGAAAACACCAGAGAAAAAATGTCCATGATCATCACCAGAAGGGCACTCGTGTTGTGCCTCTTACAGCAAATATGGCAGCGAATCTCCAGGGAGTCAGCCCTTGTGGTCATGTTACACTACAATCCTAATCCATTCTGGATGCTGTAACAAAGCACCGTGGACTGGGTAATTGGCCAACAATGAACATGTATTTCTCACAGAGCTGTTATTGGGAAATTAAACAATAGATGCTGGCAGATTAGATGTCTGGTAAGAACCTGCTTACTAGTTGGCTGTTTGTTCATTGTGATCTCAGAGGGTGGGCAGGGCAAAGGAGCTTCCTGATTCCTCTGTTGTAAAGACCCTCATGCTATTCATGAGAGCTCTACCCTAGGAATGACTCTTGTCCCAAGGCCTTAGCTCTTCATTCCACCCACGGGCCTCTGGTTTTAATACATGAGATTTTGAGTGACAGAAACACAAGCACATAGGAACAACAAATGCATCAAATAATGACTCCACCCAGAAGGAAAGCTACACCAGTAGAGCTCCCCAAACTGAGGATGCCCATAATTCTGTGGAAGGTACTCACCTTTTGGAGCAGAAAGGGGACCCAAGTCTTTCAGAACACGTTGACAACCTTGTAGAGTGGACAAGTTCCATGCTACAATTGGATGTAATATATCATGTAATTTATCATTATTTTCATTATTGCTTACTTATAACCATTATCCTCATTTTCTAGGGACTGAAATCATTTTCTATCCACAGTGGTATGTAGCTCTGTGTTATCACTCATATTTCCTAGGTGTTCAGTGAAATAAGGAGCCAGGCTGTAGTGTTTGATGTTTGATGCTGACATGTTAAGCGTCTCTCTCTCTCTCCTCCTATGCACAACTGAGAATCTGAAGTGAAAGCAGGGATTCTCCCTAGTTTGATGCAGGTGGTGATTGAAACCACACAAACCACTCCCACTCCCATGAGCAAGACCCATTTCGACCTTGTCAGGGATGAACAATAAGATTCTGTACCAGACTACTTATGTGATATGATCCAGCCATTCCTGACTTGCTTAAAAGTCAGCCCTGCTCTTACCAGACTTCTCAATGAAGTGACAAACTTATTCATAGTCCCTCTGTGTGTGTGACACCCTAGACATCCATACCAAGGAATAGTGGGGGTTCCCTTACCTCCACATGATGTCAACTGCTATTGGGGTCATGGACATGGAGTCAGGTCAATGACTCCTCACCAAATTTTTTGTCCTTGGTGTTTTGTTCATACACATCTGGTGCCTGCCGCCCAGCATGCGTGTGTCCTGGATCCCGGCCTGGACCCTGAACTATGCAGGGTTGTCATGCTCTTCAGTTCTGCAAAGCCTCTGGTTGGATTCAGCTGATGTAGCTCAGGTTTGGTAATTCATTAGGATAGGAATAAGCAAATGTATGTGACTCTCTGACATTGAGATTGTTAGAATGTTTTCCTCCTATGACAAGCTTCTGTAATTGAGATACTAAAGAGGTCAGCAGAGAAGCATGAAGGGAAAGAGGCTACCAGAGGGAAACCCCTGTGTGTAGTGTTAACCCCACACCTGCCAGGAAACCAGCCCTTAAATTGCTGCTGCAGCTGCTCCCCCACTGATCCCTGATCTCTGTGTGCCCTGAGTGCCCCCTGGTGAACTGAGCGTTCACTGCAGCCCAGCCCTCTTGTCTCCTACTGGGAGGTTTCTGTCTGGGCTCACACTGACTTCTCCTCACTGTGTCACTTGCACAGTAATACACAGCGGTGTCTTCAGTTTTCAGGTTGTTCATTTGCAGATAGACCTCGTTCTTGTCATCGTCTCTGGAGATGGTGAATCGGCCCTTCACAGAGTTGGCATAGTATGTGCTATCATCACTATCGATTTCTGAGATCCATTCCAACCCCTTCCCTGGAGCCTGGCGGACCCAGTCCATAGCATAGCCACTGATGGTGAATCCAGAGGCTGCACAGGAGAGTCTCAGAGAGCCCCCAGGCCTCACTAGGCCTCCCCCAGACTCCACCAGCTGTATTTCACCCTGGACACCTGCAAACACAAAGATCTCAGGTCAGGTATATGTCACACATTCAGTATTTCTCTCAGTCATAAACATTCTCATACTCAGTGTCTCTCATTCTCCATAAATTACCTCTTAAAATAGCAGCAAGGAAAATCCATCTGAGCCCAAACTCCATGGTGAGAGGTTTGTGTTCTGTCCTGAGCATGGACTGCGAACACCTGGGAATCCTGGGCTGGGCTCCTGTCCCAGAGCTGCAGGGTGAGGGCAGGGCTGCTTTTCATGAGCAGAGGGGCCCTATTTGCATGAATTTCTGCTATATATGGAGCTCTGGGGTTGGAGACCCACGGAGAAGGCTGTGCCTCTTTAAAGCAGTTACTGTCCCACGAAGTGTGGTCATGATAGCATTTAAATGCCTAAACAGAGAATCATGAGCAAGGCTGGGTCTTGTCCAAGAGACCACGTCTGGTGACAAATGAGCCCAGCTTCTGAGTCTGTGTCCTCCCCATTGGCCCCACTGCTCCCCTGACCCTAATTCAGGGCAATGTGGGACACACCCATGTGATGGTGCAAGTTTTCTCCCTCTTGTTGAAGGTTTTAGGGAGAGAAATAGACTCTCCCCTGATCAGACTGACCCTTTTCTGTCCCTGCTGGGAGCTGCAACCTTGTCCCCAAAAGGGAACAGAGTGAAAATCTACAATCTGTACCCAGGAGGTTGTAGCACCCCCTTGCTGTAATGGGAGCATGATGAGTGTCTGTATCTAGTGGCACCTACCCTCCAGGGCTGTACACACCTGTGGACTCAGAGTCCTCACCTGAGTGGAGAAGCTTGTGCATCACCTGTGATGTGACCTTAGATCTGCTAAAGTGACCCAGGTTCAGCTAAAACTGTCAAAGACAACTGCTGCTAATGTCTGCATTGGGCCCAGGACCACTATCATGGACCACACTGTCCCTGTTCTGTCCCCTTTGGTATCAGCTACCTGAGACAATCTCAAGCCCTGATGTAAATAGACTTCACAATGTGAGAGTTAGAAGGTCAGGTGTAGCTATCACTGCTGCAGGTGGCCCTGTGGTCAGACTTGGCCTCCATCATTGTCTCCTCTCTTGAACACTCTGAATCCCCTAAGACTGTCCCACCCTGTGGGGAGTAGTTTTCTCTCTTTGCCTATTGGTTGGGAAAACCCAGACCCGGAGCACGCAGGGAGGGACTGTGGGACTTCCATCAGGTGTTTGAATGGTGCAAATTTTGTCCCTCTTGTTGAAGGTAATTACAGAGAGGAATAGACTCTGCCCCAGCAGACTGACCATTTCTGTCCATCCTGGGACCTGCAACCCAGTTCCCAAAGGGGGACGTAGTGAAAACCTACAATCTGTACAGACACTCTGTCTTCTACAACCATTGTACAGGTGCTGACAGAACAAAACAAATGGAAACAAAACCAAAAACAATGGAACAGAAAATCCTAACAACAATAGCAAATACAACAATAATATAAGAATAAGAAAAGAAAAAAGACAAAAATACAAACAAGCAGAACAATAAAGGACAAAAAAAAAAAGAATCAGAGAAGAAAAATGAATAGAATAGAGAATATGAAAGGGAAGAAGGAAGGAAAGTAAAGAAATGTAATACATATAGAAAATTAAAAATAAACAATAGAACAAGAAAAATGGAAATACTAATAAGAAATGGACAAGCCAAAGAACTTACATGCATGATCCATGGACATGACTAAAATGGGGATTTGCTGGAGGGAAAGAGGGAAAGAGCTATGAAAAAAGAGGAAAATAAAAAATAAATGACAAAATGAAAAATAAAGAGATTTTATAAGATTAATAAAGACATATGTGTGGATTCTCCCCACAGATTGATGTGCCTGCTGTGATCACCCTCTGTGTAAGCTGTTTGTGAATTCCACTGGATTTTACCACTGTCATCTAAAGTTGACCCGTTGTTGTCCAGTCCTGGGCCTCTGTAGAGGTTCTCTGTTGCAAGCCAATTTCAGATGCTGTCCTCACCCAGCGTTGGGCAAGTTGTCAGGGTGGTGCTTCTAGTAGACCAGCCTGTGGGGACCTCTCTAGCCCAGAACTTCAGTCTGCCTCAGTCTGGCCTTTTGAGTGCCTCCACTCTGAGCTCCTCTCCTTCCCAGTTAGAAGTGTAGTTAATGGGTTTATCCAGTATGGGCAGAGGTGATTCAAACAGTCTTGGGGTGGTTCTCTAGTTGAGCAGCACTTCCTCTCCATCTGGTGGCTGCAGGGGGCTGAACTCACTGGGGACCCAGGTTCTGCTTCCCCATAATGCAGCTGTGCAGGAGTTCTTTGCACATGCACGGAGAAATGCCGCCCCGGGAATCTCCGCGTCTGAGCACGGCTCTGTGTGAAGAAACCCTCCCATGTGGGCCAGCTGATCCATGTCAGTGGAAAAAGAATTCCCTAATGGGAATTTAGCAAAAATATTTCTTAAGAAATTCTCTGACTTGCTGAGTCTCTCACTGCTGGAGTCAAGAGACTTAAGTTAATGAATCCATGAAATTCTTCTCTGTCTCAATGTTTTATGGTCCTAAAAGTTAACAGCCCTAGCTAGCTTACCCTCGATTTACTTGTCTCCTGTTTAATGTACTACCCCGGTCCTGTCTGCCACCAGACCTGAATTACAACCTAATGCTCTGTACCCCAAATGTTTACCTTACTAAGTAAACCCACCGCTCAGCTATTCCCTTCTCATGTATCTTCATGACCGCACTGTAAACCCATGATTCTGCATAAGTTCATGAATAATCAATCCAATGTAAATGTGTCCTAAAACTTCTAATAAAAAGCCCGGCTGAGCTACGCACGGGGCCTTTTGAAGATGGAGCGAAAGACCCGTGGCAACCAGAACTCTTTCTCCAAGCGTGTCTCTGGGTGAGATTGATTCACGCATTTGGAAGCGGTCCCCCCACGGATTTCGCTGGGACAAAATCCCAGCGTCATGCAGCTGCAGAGCCCAGAACATGCCCAACTGAATCTGGGACAGAAGCCTGCCTGGGAGATGAAGTCTGAAAAACCCAGCTTCTGTTGCCTGCTAAGGGGGCTCCAAAAAATATCAGGCCCACTTGGCACTACAGTCTCCCCAGCTCCTCCAGGGCTCCAAAGAGCCAAATGGCATCCCCTTGCCATCTAACAATTAGGGTTGGTCTAAAAATCGAGCCTAGGCTTTACCCCTTTGCCTTGGAAGACCATAGGACTGGATGGACCTAGCAATTCAACATGTGGGGACAGGGCACCTCCCATGAGGAGGTGGACAATACAGGTCCACTTCCTCAAACCACACAGTCTAGGCTCCCTGAGGTTCTCTGCCCACAGTCCTTCCAGAAAATAGAGAACCCCTCAAAGTCATTACTGGGTGTACTAAGCAGATGCCTTCTCTGGCCTGGAACTGCCTCATGGACCCTCAAGCATTCACAGATCCTGGTTTTGTAACAATGGTGTTGCTTCTTCCCTTGGATGCTGTGCTCCAAATCCCCCAGGAGGACTGGATCCCCACAGGTTCCAAAGCCAGATGTTAAGTGGGCTCCCTTCTTTATCTCTGCTGCTGTGGATTGGGGATCCCTGCATGGCTGAGGCCCCCCACTCTCAGGGTGAGGAAGTTCCCTGCTGCATTATCTCTTGGGGTTTCCAGTCACTGCACCTGCATGGGAGGGGGCTCACCCTCTCCTTTTTCCCTCCCATCTTCTTCTGATCTCCTGCTTGTAAATTTCAGAGCAGCTGCACTTCAACTGGTTTTTCAGGTTGATTGCTCTGCAGTTTAGCTGCAAGTTCTGTCTTGGATGGGGCAGGGGGAGTGGACAGAGCTTCCCACGACTCTGCAGCCATCTTGGAATCTCTTTAAGCTTTCTGATCAGGTAATGCTTCTATAACACGAAATCCAATCTTTTAACAAAGATGTGCTTTCCCTTGCTTTGTAGCTTCCCTAATATTGGGTGAGTGAGGATGGGATTGTGAAGGTGTGAGAGGGTCAATGCACAAGTCATCTGTGATCACTGTGTGGGCAAATGTGTGTTCACAGCAGTGTTGGCCATGCATGTCAGCCCCACTGGAATTTCCCAGGGACACAGGGCCTTGCATGGTTCCCAGTAGGCCAACAGGAGACACAATGACCTCCTGTTACCAGGGCAGGCTCCAGGCAGCTGGTGGGAACACACTCAGGGCACAGAGGACAGTGCTGGTGACAGTTCCCTTTCCTGTGGCCCCTGAGAGTCCTCGATCCACATGGTTCCCATTACTACGTGAAATAACCTGAAGAAACTGGGTACTTCTAGATCATTTCAGTATGTGTTTGTACCTTCACAGTGGCCATCCTGAACTCCATTATTTGTGGGAATTAGTTTTTCTGCACTTTTTGCATCAAAGAAGATGACATCCCATCTTGCAGTGTGGTGGTGAAACCACAGTTCTACTTTGATGGTGTTTGTGGATTATATGGGGCCTCACTAGGTCAGTTTTGTTGAAAATGTGACTGAGTGGCAGTGTGATTACCCTATTACACCTCCCAGTGCTCTCAGGGTCAGAGGGGAGACTGGAGTAGGCCTGAAAATAGGCTGAAATGACCCATCAGCCATGGACACACCTCACTGCCGTCTCACAGAG
>PVJI01027787.1:0-17237 GCA_004026765.1 Micronycteris hirsuta
AAAAAAATGTAATCTGTACACAAATTAAATATAAATAAAAAGATTCTTAATATAAAATGTACCTACAAGCCAAAGAAAAGATGAACAAAGGATATAAAATATTTTTATAAAAAGGAAGAACTATAAACAACAACCATAAAAACATTTATCTCCATAAGGAATCAGGGAAATGAAAATGAGATACTATTCTTCAATCCACTGAAATGGCAGATGGCGAAGGACTGACTTGCTGGTGCTGGAGAGAACGCGGGAAATGAGCACCGTGGCTGCTGAAGGAGGCGGCAGCAGACTCGGCTTTTGGGGAGGACAGTTTAAAAATGGTTAGCCTCCGATTTGACAGCTCTGATTCTAGGCACCAACCCCAAAGACATGTTCCCAGCCGTGTCCTAAGAGAGCACATACTGAGCTATAAGACTGTGTACTGAGATGTAAGGATGCACGTGGAGGCATTTTCTGAGATGATAAAACTAGCAAGAACACGACGGGCAGGGCCGCGGGAGCTGTTGCGCTGGTACAAACCGGGTCCCACCACGCGATACTCTGCTGCAGACAAAACGCTCGCTCTTTGGTGTGGACGTGCAAATACCTGTAAGACAGTGCTATGGAAAACAAGTTGCACGATAATATCGCACACTCCCGTTCACATGTACATGGTTAAAAACCTGTTCGCACACACGTGGCACACCTGTTTCCGTGTGCGCACCTAGAAAACAGCCTGTGACAGCGCACAGCAGGCGGCCGCCGGGCCCTGCGACGACGGCCAGAGGATTGCGGGAGGAGGAAGGACAGGGGCTTTCCGTGTTCCGCTCCATTTACTTCTAGGCTGTCTGATTTTTAAAAAACAAGTATTTTTTTTTTAAGATAGAAGCATTCTTTTTTTTTTTTAAGATTTTATTTATTTATTTTTTAGAGAGAGGGGAAGGGAGGGAGACAGAGAGGGAGAGAAACAGCAATGTGTGGTTGCCTCTCACATGGCCCTCACTGGGGACCTGGCCTGCAACCCAGGCACATGCCCTGACTGGGAATCGAACCAGGAACCTCTGGTTCCCAGCCCGTGCTCAATCCACTGAGCTACACCAGCCAGGGCTAAAAAGTAAGTATGTTTTTATAGATGACAAGTAATTTCCTGAATCCTTCTGCATCACAGACAACTTGGAAAAGGCAAATATATAATCCGTTATTCCATATGTCCTATGTCCCTTTAACTTTCAAAATGTATCTGTCCCAACATCTGAACGAAAATGAGCTTCAGTATGAGACTTCTTCTCCAAGGCTTGTGCCCCCAGGTGTTCCTGTGTAATGCATTTAATGGTTTTTCTTAATCACAGCCCACAGTAAAAATTATATTTTACGCAAAGTAAAAGGTAATCGCCCTGGCCCACACCGGCCTCGTGTGCACATATTCTAAATGGAAAACTTCATCAAACCATTCTTGCTGCACTTCTAGCGATTCACTTTGTGTTCTGTTCTGTTTCATCCTTGTAAAGAAAATTCTGCCGGCAACCCACGAAGTAGGTTTCACAACTCGCTAATGGGTCATGCCCTGCGGTTTGAAAACACTGGCCAGAGTGTTCCAAGCATTTACTTGCTCGTTTTACCCCGGACAGAACTTCTGTGCAAGTTTTTCCTGCATTTGCTTTGTTATTTTATGGCTGAAAGTCGCTCTCCATCTGCGCGTCACTGCCCAAGCCCTGCTTTCCTGGGCTCTTTAGCTTTCCATAGTCCGAAGGTAATTGATGATAGATTCCCAATTTTAAAACCCTTTCAATACACTAAAAGCCCAAGTTTTCAAATTGACACATCTATAGGAGAATTTTAAAATATAATTTGACCAAACAGTTAAAAAACAAGAAGACAAACGTCTGGTGACTTACGGCTGTGACAAGGTGATCCCTCAGTACGGTGGCCTCTGGCAAGGCACAGAAGCTACAACAGGGGTCGGAAGGGCTCACCCTCATGCCCACGTTCTCTTCGTACAGTTTGTCAATTTTAAACCAGTGTGAATTAAAAAAAACACACACATAAGGAGAACTCCTATGGATTAAATAGTCACTAACTTTGTTCATGAGAGACCAGTGAGGATTGACTGGTTTATTTAATGTCTTAGAAAAATAAGTCCTCAAATTCCTTGAAATTTGGAGAAAAAAAAAATGGAAAAATAAAACAGAAAAAAAATAAAAACTTCACAAAATCTTAAAACCAGTTAAGCCCAGATCAGGGTCCTAAATGATAATATTTAATCAGGGTCTGAAAACACTGAAGTCAGGTGGGGGGGAGGAGAGAAGTTTAAAGGAGCAAATTTACAACAAGCAGTAAATATTAAGTCCTGCAGGTCAATGCACAGCATCGTGAATATAGACTATCTTATATGATAATCATCAAATTGCTGAGCGACCAGCCCTGACTGGTGTGGTTCAGTTGTTTGGGTGACTTCTGGGAAATCGAGAGGTTGCTGGTTCAGTCCCTGGTCAGGGCACGGGCCTGGGCTGCAGTTCGTTCCTCCATCAGGGCGCGCAGGAGAGGCAATCGACCGATGTTCTCTCTCACATCTATGTAGCTCTTTTTCTCTTTCTCCCTCCCTTCCCCTCTCTCTAAAAATAAGTAAAATATTTTTAAAAATTGTTGAGAAACTAGATCGTAATTATTTCAACCACTAAACAGAAATAAGTATGTGATATAGTAAGAGGTACTAACACTATAATGACAATCGTGTTAAAATACATAAATGTATCAAATTGACATGTTGTGCACTTTAAATTTGCACGATATATGCCAAATATATTTCTATTTACAAAAACAAAAACAAACAGACACACACACACTAAAATCCATTTGCTGAAGTCAGCTCTATTTTCTTGATACCAAAGTCAAACTTCACCTAAATCTTTCCTAAGAATGGAGCACCTCGTTCTCCAGACAGGAGACACTTGCATACATTATTCCAAGATTTTGAAAACCTACAAGGAGTCAAAGGCGTTCTGCTTAGACTATCTATCCGTCACACCCTGGCATAAGCCTCCAGCCCAGCGAACTGCTGGCGGTTTCTGTACCGAGTGCAGGAGCAGCGAACACGAGGCTCTGAAACACGCTTTTCCTGGGTTTCCCGGTCACTACGGACACTTAGGTTCATATCGTTTTCTCAAGCTGCTCTCTTTCCCAATTTAGTTAAATAATAACTGTAAGTTCAAATTGGCTAATGCCTCAAAAAAATTTAGACTTTTCCGTTCATTTCTGTTTTTAAAAAATAAATATTAGAGTTTTTAAATTAAGTAACTTTTTGCAGAAATCACTCATTTTAGAATAAAGCCCAAGTCCTTAACCCCCAGATTTTGAATACAATTGACAAGATAAAGTTTGTTTTCTCTCACGGACAGATTTTCCCTGAATGTTTTACTGAGGGGTGAGGGAGCAAGGGGGTGAGAGGATGGGGGGAGTGGTTAACATTTCAGACCTCTAACTTTAGGTCACGATAAAGCTTCAGGCCCAAGACCCTCAATTGTCTGTGATTTTACTGGGCGTTTCAAGTATTTCCTATTTTAAATCAGGACAGGGATTGAATCTGGGTTGAATCTTCTTCATGATTAACAGAGAGATTATAATCACTTAGGGTTTTTCCATGTTCAATCAGCTTTAAACCCAGAATTCTTCCTCACAATGAAAAGATGCCTCTCTCCACCTGCTTCCGTCTCTCCGCCCCCAGCTCCCTGGAAGGACAGGTGGTTGCCATGGGCCTCGGGTTAGGAAGCATGGGCCTGGCAGGTCGCTGCCTTCACGCGGGTGACACTGCTTTAGTCCTGCTACTCTTCACCTCACAGGCTTGCCAGTGACTTGAGCACAAGCGGGCCTCCTTCAGGGGCAGCTCTAGGAGGAATTAATCACAGCTTCATTTCTTCACCGACTTCTGAGCCCCATTGAGGAAGAGGCAAGGTGCTTGCTAGAGCTGGGAAAGTCTCCCCTCCAAGCATGCAGAGATGACTCCTCGAGATGGGTTTACCCTAGCTCACAACTGATTTGGGAGATACAAAGAAACTCTCTTCTTAAATATTGGTACATATATCAGGTGCACAGGTTCTAGGTCATGACAAACTTAAATGTTATGGCTTAACATTAGTCACTTACAAATGCATATGCACCCGATATATGAAACAATATTTAAAAATAGAGTTTCTTTGTGCCTGTCAGATCAGCCAGGACCTCCACAGTTAATGGTTTGGAGCGGAAGTGGCTTCTAAGGAAAACATCTGTGGCAGCACACAGGCCTCTGCCAGCACGGGACTTCTGCCCACGAGGGGAGGGCGCCATAGCCGCAGAAACCCTCGAGACTGGTTTCTCCCAGTTGGGTTTATGCCTACAAGTCATAGACTCCAGTCATCTTGGAGATGCTGAAGCCAAGATTGCTCTGCAGTGGAGACAACTGCAGAAAACGCCAGATCCCACCACCCGTCCCTGATTGAGGCCCCTTGGACTGACTACGAAACGAAGAGAACTTGGGGCAAAAATAATTTCTTTAGAGCTCAACCTTCAAGAAAAAGGATATTTATTTTTTTAAGACTTTAATTCTTCCCTGAGAATTTAATAACGTGAGGCATTTCATATAGTTCAAATCAGGACATTTTAATATCGCTGGCATTTATTATTTGGGGTAGTTTTATACCTTCATTTGAGTTCATTGCGTTTTTTCCAATGATCTCTGCAGAATGTCCTACCTGGGCAAAGGTATGATGGCAAACAGATTGGGGAGTGGATTTCCAGGCCATGGCATTGGTGAAGCTTCGAGTGAATTTACTCAGTGTTCTGTTGGGACCCATTTCAGAGCCTTCAGGGTCCCCTGGCTGACCTCAGGAGAGTTCACAGAGCAATGGTGACGGGGCAGGGAGTGGCCTCACAGGGTGCTCCTGTGCACTCGGCATCCTTTCCCGGGAAGGACAGCTGTGGTTGTGCAGCGCTGAGCCCTGTGTGTGTTAGGAAATGGAAATATTGGGTAGGCAGGGGGAAGACCTTTTCCCTGCCCTTCATCTATCAGTCAGCCTAATTCCACACAGACCGGTATCTGCCTTCTCAGAGCTTTGGGGAACTAAGCTTTCACTCTCCTTTTCAGACGCCCTTCTCTCTCCCAGGATGGCAAAATGGCTTGCTGTGGTTGGTGAGGTTGGCAAATGGTCATCATGCAGGCAGGACCTCCTCTCTCTGGTTCTTTTTGGGACCCTGCCTGTCCCCAGGCAGCATGCAGTCTTCCTTCTAGTCTTGTGCTTTTTCTGCAGTAAATTCACCGGAGCCTTCCCTGTCTCTTTTGCAAGTTGGGCACAACAGGCCCACCTTTGCCTGGAGAGCAGATTCCAACTTGCAGGGGAAGAGCAATGGGAAACTTCGCAGGGACTTGGCTTCCAGTCACGGTCTCCAATCCACCTTGAAAAGTACTGAGACTGATATTTTGATCTCTGTCAGTGTTTAATGGGCTTCTGTGGATAAGTTTCAGCTGGGTTCCAAACTTTGGAAGGAAGAGGGGTAGGATTAATTTGTACTCTGTCTTCCTTGTCAAGAAACATGACAATTAGGGTCTCACCTCCGTCGCTTCGGTCATGGGAGACATGGACCTCCTTCCTCAGTTCCAGTTAAAAATTCTGGAGAGACCACCTCATACCCTTTAGGATGGCTATTCAAAGCAACATCAAAAAGTGAAAATAACAAGCATTTGGTGAGATGTGAAGCAAGTGGAACCCTTGTACATTATTGGTGAGAATGGAAAATGGTGCAGGCTCTATGGAAAATACTATGGTGGCTCCTCAAAAAAATTAAAAATAGAAGTATCCTATGGTCCAGCAGTTCCAGAGATCTTACCAGAAAGTATCCAGCCACATAATATGAAAAATAGAGACATTTTTTGATGAACATACAAGACACAAGGAACACTGTACATAGGACAATGATGCCTCAGTCCCTTTCAAAGTGGGCACCTTGGGACCTCACACAGTTCCCCCAGCATCTCTTCTGCTGTTCAAAACACACTGCAAAATCCTTTGTTGGAATCACTATCAGCTGCCTCATCGTATTTTCCTGAATCTCATTGATGGTCTGAAATCTCTTCCCTTTCAAAGGTGATTTTAGTTTTGGGAAAAGCCAGGAGTCTTTGGAATCCCCAGATCAGCTTCTAGTTCTCACACTGCCAGTCGCCAATCTTTATTGATTGTAGCCTGTACACATTCAACATTCTCAGCTGTTCTGCCTTCCAGAACATGGATCACTTTCAACAGATTCTTGACCATCTTTAAAACATTTGTGCCACACTTTTATTTGTGCTGCACTTATCTCAACGTCTCTGAAAGCCTTCTGAACCATCCAAATATTTTCCTCAGAGAAATGTTCACACTTCACGCAAAATTTGATACAGATTGGTTGCTCTACTCATTCAGTCATTTGGAATGTGATGGCCACACAGCACACATGCTCACTTAATGGCACCTACTGCCCTCACTGACTAGTACAGTGAAGTTGTCATTGTTCACACATGTGCATTCCAGTCCACTCTCCCTGGCTGCCAGGTTACACCGATGTCACACAAACCGTTCTCATTATATTGACAATAACTGGACTATTTCAGGACAGACTTTGTATGCTGAAAGAATGGAAAGCAATGTCTCAAAGAGCTATTTATACCCCTACGTTCATAG
Source organism: Micronycteris hirsuta (assembly GCA_004026765.1). Classification (NCBI taxonomy): domain Eukaryota; kingdom Metazoa; phylum Chordata; class Mammalia; order Chiroptera; family Phyllostomidae; genus Micronycteris; species Micronycteris hirsuta. Next base: position 6,669 of record PVJI01027787.1, read on the forward strand.
CAGCATTATTCACAATTGCCAAAATGTAGAAGCAACCCGAGTGTCAGTGACTGAGAAGTGGATAAACAAGATGCGTTTGATCCACGCAATGGAATGCTATTTGGCCTTAAAAAGGAAGTTCTGACATATGCTACAACAGTCATGAAACTTGATGTGTTATGTTGAATGAAATAGCCAGTCGCAAAAAGACAAACTCTGTACCATTACACTCATATGGAGAACCTAGAGTAGTCGTCTTCACAGAGACAGAAAGCGAAATGGTATCACCAGAGTCTGGGAGGAAGGAAGGGGGACGGAGAGCTGCTATTTAATGGGGGCAGAGTTTGAGTTTTGTGAAATGAAAAGAGTTCTGGAGATTGGTTGCATACAAATGTGAATGTACTTAACACTACTAAACTGTACACTTAAAAATGGTTAAAACTGTACATTTTATGTGTATTTTAGCACAGTTTTTTAAACTCCTGGGGGAAGATTTCTGATGAACACCTTTGGATGAGGGGAATAACTCTCAAAGCAATTGCCTGGGGACAGAGGCAGAGCATCTGAGCCTCCACTCACGTGGAAGGGGGAGCGTCGAACGTCCGCCGCTGCTGGCCTCCGCATAACTCTCAACTTGGGGACACTGGAAAACTGGAATGCCGCAGCTGAAAAATGTCTGTGGCACAGAAACTCAAAATGGAACTGAAGAGTCGCTGAAATTTTTGCGGAAGAAACAATTCTGTAGTTTCTTTAAACAGTCAAAAGTAAAGGATGAAATATTTCTTCTGAGTTGTTCAAGCTCAGAAGAATAAAACTAATAAATCAGAACTTCCATTTGAGACCACAGGACAGGAAGTGCAGGAAAGACAGGTTTGTTTTTTTTTCCCTGAATCCCCAGGATGATAAAGTATTCTTGCATAATAAATATTTCCCAATGGTATATGATCTTCTGAGTCCAGCCATTTAAGGTCACAGGCAGTTTGCAGCAATAAGGATTCAGTGATTTTAGAATAAAACACGTGTTTCTTTTGCCTTATCATCTAGCACTTTGGTACAGGATAAAATGTTAATCTTTGACCTGCTGTTAAAACTTTGATTTCTGGCCCTGGCTGGTGTAGCTCAGTGGATTGAGTGCGGGCTGGGAACCAAAGGGTCCTGGTTCAATTCCTAGTCAGGGCACATGCTTGGGTTGCAGGCCAGGTCCCCAGTGAGGGCCATGTGAGAGGCAACCATACATTGTTGTTTTTCCCTCTCTTTCTCCCTCCGTTCTCCTCCTCTCTCTAAAAATAAATAAAATCTTAAAACAACAACAACAACAAAAAACTTGGATTTCTGCTGTGCTGGTAGCTCACTCTAAGTGGTCTACCTGCACGGGTCATGAACTGGATGTCTGGGAGAAGACGTACATCAGCTAAACATCTGAACGTTGACAGGAGTTAAGGTGAGGTCACCTGGCTGAGCTGTGTAAGAGAGGGGCCAGGTGAGGGGAACAGTGTTTGCCTTCCCAGATCTTTGTCTTTCTTCTGCCCAGAACACCCCTTTTTGGGTTGCACTAGTCCCTCCTCACTTCACTATCGTGGTCCAGTAGGTGCTGCCCCTCCTATTGCTCTGTGTCCCTGAGAGCAGGAAGGAGTGTGACCCAAAAGCCCTGGAGTCCTTCCTGGATGACGTTTGAACTAGAAACAAAGAAAGAGGGTTTCTTCTCTCATGGCAAAGATGGGGCAGCCCCTGGCATGGTTTCAGGCCTGAGGAGAAAGCCAGTCTGAGAGAGTGACAGGATGTGAGGACAGAAGCAAAGACAGAAGAGAAAGACATACACAAATGTGCACCTCAGGGCATGTAGGGATTCTGTCCAGGCTGTACCTGAAGTGAGCCTTACCCTTGTCTGCCTGCCCCGATGTTTGGTTCCCGGTGTCACGCATGGATTCTCTTCCCCTCTGTCAAAGCTGGTTGGAGCCGGATTTCTGACACTTGCAACTGAGAAAAATCCAGGGAGGCATCTAAGTGCTCCCAGCACCTCAGGTGAAGGGGCAATCCTCTGAAGATGAACTAGTGACAGAATTAGGCTACTGCCTTCCCTTCGGGAGAAAACAGGAGTAGCAGGGAAAGGTATCTTGAACACTGGAGCAAAGGAGAGCGATTTGGTTTCTGCTCTTACCATTAATGTTCTGTGTGATCTGGATGAGTTACTTTCTAGTTCTCTGTAAAATAATGGGCTAGACCACAGGTGGCAATCACAAGGCCCATGGCCGAATCCGGCCCTCCACCTTGTTTTATCTGGCCTGGCACCTTGTTTCTACCCAGCAGCAGTGCTGACCTCCTTGCCCCTAGTTAAGGAGTAGTTGCAGTTATACAGTCCTAAAATCACATTCAGCCCTTTGAAGGCAACCGTGAGGCTGATGTGGCCCCCGGGTGAAAATGAGTCTGACATCCCCGGTCTAGATAGTACACTCCAAAGGGCACTTGCAGCCCTTCTGCTCTTTCGGATAACTAAGTGTCGATTTGATTTGTGCTATGGAATCTTCTCTTGCTTTTGCCCTCAATTCTGCCTTCAGTTCTTGGCGCGAGTCTTGCTCACGTCTTTAACATGGCTTAACCTGGGGACGCTCCTGAGTTGGCTAGAGGCACAAACAGGAAAAATAGTGTTCCCTGTATCTCCCCAGTTACACAGAGCACTCGCGTATTGAAGAAAGAAGGTATCTACTCATTGGCAGGATAGGGCATAAAGAGAGCAAAAGAAAGAAGAAATTGAAATTGTCCATGGTGTATTTGGTTTAAAAGGTTGGATGCTGTCACTAGCTGGTGTTTTATCACAGGACGAAAGTGGCCAAAGGTCGAAGGCACAGGTAGCCAGGAGCGGAGTTCTGCTGTTTGAAGGATGGTTTGAGTTGCTGTGATGGAAGACGCTAGAAAAAATGTCCTGTGTAGGTTCGCATTCCCCCAGCATAGCCGGGTTAGATCCTTTCAACAGCCCGGGAACTCTTAACAGAACAGGGACTATGGTTCTGAGATGAAATAGACGAGGGTTTCTGTGCTTCCTTCAGGAAATGTCTTGTCTGTGTGGCGAGGAAGGAGCATAATGTGGTATCTCTCAAAAAGGCTACGTCTCTGAAAAATGTGCTTGCTTTGTGCCTTTGAAATGTCTGTGCATATGGGTGAGCACCCTCCTCCACAAAAAATTGAAGAAGATAGTGGTTGGTTGACATCATGAAATTTTACTTTTTGTGTGGGGAGAAATAACAACGGGATCAAAGGATTTCTTGGAATAATTATGCTTTCAGAGGCTTGGCTGAACTTCTTAGCAAAATCCATGGTTCACCGCCTGTTAGGGAGCAAGCTTGACCAGAGCACTGGACCCTAGGACTATCTGGACTGTTGGAAAGTCTCACTCAGGCAGATGGTGAGTTCTGTGTTTGCACTGACATTGTGTTTAAGGGAGAATAAAGAAAAAGCCCATTCTCCAGCTTCTGTCACTTGGTATGCTATGGTTTCTGTTTTCCTGTGATAAAAAGAATCAGAGTAGAATTCTCAAATCGAAGAGGCATCCCCAGTCTTGGTTGACCCTAAAAAAGCAGGGTCTCTCAATGTCTTCTGAATAAGCAGGACACGAACCGGAGCAGTTCCGGCTCTTAGATGGGCTCCCCTGCCCCACCTTCTGCTACTATATCAAACTGGGTCTTCTCATTCGCTGTTGTTACCTCAGAAACGGATCATGGGATCTTCTCACTGGGTTGTGTCTTCCTAAGTCCAAGCAGAGGAGGTGGAATAAGCTGAATAATTATTGGCCTGATTAGTTTATCCTGCTTAGTTATAACAAGGAAAGTGTGTGTATGCGTGTGCATGCTTATATATAGGTATGCAAATATGTGCATATGACCTTTTATTTCTGGCTTCTTTACATTCTAAATTGAAGTTTGCGTAGTATCTGTTATGTACGATAACAAGGCAGTGCATGGGAGTGCATATGGTATGCTGCCTTTTGTATAAAAGGAAGGGGGTAGTAAGTGTATATTTGTATTTTCTTATATTTGCTAAGAGAACTAGGAAATCATACAAAAGCAACCGACTGACATGGCCACTAGAGGCGATGGCAGGGGACCTAGGTGAGTGGAGAGCAAGGACGTTTCCTCTGCACGTCCCTTAGATGTTTGATTTTTGAACCAGGTGCATGTTATCACCAATTCAAAAAACATATTTAGTACCTAAACTGGAATTGTCCTTGAGAGCTGAACACTCTCTGTCCACATTCTGCATTTCTGTAATGTCCGAACATTTTAAAGTGATCACGGGTTACATTTGTCTCGGGGAAACTTAAAAAAGGAGAAAATCGTTACGGGACGACAGATGCTACAAGTGTTTTTGCTATGGAACGAGGCCTAGGAAGACAAAGGTAAAGTATCAGATGTTTGTTTCTCCAGGAAACACAGTCTAAAAAGGTGTCGAGTTCAAAAACTAGAGCAGAAGGGAGAATCTCCCTACCACTGTGTTATCTGTATAAACAGGTCTCAAAATTTAGACTGCAAGCTGGTTAGAAAGCTTCTCCTCTGAGGCACACTCCCAAGGATGGCTAAAATGTCCCTGTGGCACTCGGCAATGACAAAAAGCTTGAAGACCAGGATAACAGCAGCAGCTAACTTGGTGATGAACACGTGGGAAAGGGTGAGAAGTGGCCTGGGATGAAATGGGACCATAGGTCTGCAAAGGAAAATGGAAAATCTTGGCTGAGGCTACTTAAGATGCCAAGGATCAACTCTGGGGCTGGCAGGGGAGTTGCACTGGTGAGAAGTCACCGACGCTTTCTGAAGCTCTTGCCTGCTATTTGGAGAGGATGCAGTGTTTTACTGAGGGCGCGGCAGCCCCTGAGGGGGCAGGGCGAGGCGGCCTGTCCTGGCCTGTGCAACGGCTTCCTCTGCTCACACCCTGCACTTTTTAGATCTCATCTACTGCTCAGGTTCAACTTGTGTTTCTCGGAGGTTTCTCTTTTCTTAAATAATTTAACAGACTTTATGGACATCTTCATGCCATTTTAAAAATCAGGGAAATGTGTGCAAGATGGTTATAGTCTCTGGACTAGAAATGCAATGGTTGGGTTTCAAAGCGAACCTCCTTGGTTTGATTGACCAGATTCTTAGTGACCTTAGACGAGTCCTTGATCTGAGTTTTCGTTTTTATTTTTTCTCTCTGGAGTGGGACAGTGGTCAGCAGCAGGGCACAGGAGATAACACCTGTGGAGCCACAGACCGCAGAATGGGCCCAGCCTGGCCGCATCACTTTCCCTCCCTGGGTCCCCTTCCTCATCAGAAAGTGGAGGAGTTTCTCAAAATCCTGAGATCTGCAATTTGAATTTGATAACAAACATCTCAAAACATAAGTAAGCCGATCTGAAAATATCAACTTGGACATATGAAATATTTATGTTGTTGGAAAGAAAGTAAGTGCTTTTCACTTTATTTTTCATAAGCACACTCATGGTCATTTTCTTTCCTCTATGACCTTAGAATGTAGACTGTGTACTGGGTTTTTGACACCCGAGTTCTACATCATCAGTATACCTGGTTAGGGTTCATTAAGGATCTCTATTTGCCCAAAAAAGTTTATTTTACATCTAGAGATTTGAGACTCCCGGGGCCAACCCGGGCACCAGTTCTACATCACCTGAGAGGTTTTTTGGCAATCCAAGTCACAGGGATGCTAGGATAGATGGCATCAGTATAAAGATGATGATGATTCTTTCATCTTTCCCCAGGCTTGCGTGCCTCCGCCCTAGTCCCTGTGCATTCATCTGGGAATGGCTTTGTGCCGACTTGCAGGAGAATGTGATTTTCCTCCCCACTGCCCCAGGACAATGCCGACAGAGGCTGCCTCACAGAACGTGTGGGTAGATGATTCTAGGTGACATTTCAGGATTCCTTCCAGCTTCCGCGAGTTTGAGAAACAAATGTGTACTACTCCCTAGCCCTGCTCCTCCAACCACCTCTCCTTCCCCCATTAAAACACACCTTCAACAACCTGCAACTCGCCAAGGCCTGCTGCGAATTTTGGGTAGCTGTGCAAAGTCAGAGAAGTGCAAATGGATCCGGTGCCAGTTGGAGAGAAGTGAATGATTTGGTAATCTCCCACTTGCAGCCTCACTCCTCAGTGAAAGCGCTGACCTAGAATTCTAAACGGGAGGTGATGTGTTAGTACTCGAGGCTGCAACCAGCCGTTCAGCCTCCGCAGAAACCCCTGCGGGAGGATGGGCCTCAGCAGTCACAGGCTCTCAAAAGTTACAAAGTGGCAACCCTGGATCTCCAAGGTTTCTTGGTAGTTTACGTCTATCCTCACCCCGCTCTTAAAATAAACAACTTTTACAAAGATGTTTATTAAGTTTACAACGTTCATTATAGAAAACCCTGGAGAAACAATAGACACCCGAATTTCTTTCTCTCAGCAACTGTCCTTAGTCTCCCCTTCCTGTCCGGTACATTCACTCCCGAAATAGCAAGTGTATATGCTGCCTGATGCTGGACTCCTCTCAGCTCTCAGAGAAGGTGCACTGTAGGGTGGAAAATGAGTAAGTACATGAGTATTTCAGAGGCTGGAAACTTATGAGAAAAATAATCTGGGAAATAGGACGAAGAACTGGAGAGTGAGCTGGGGGCTACTTTTGATAAGGTGTCAGGTAAGATGTGAGGAGGTGGTCGGAGGATTGGGCAGAGCCAGCTTTGGGGAGGCGGGAGGGAGAGAATGCTGGGCCGGGCAGGAGCTTGAGAGGCTCCTAAGACTGAAAGGGCAGTTGGGGGTTGGACAAGTCAAGGGCTGGGCCAAGGGGTGACTAAGAACCAGGTCAGGTAGGGTCTTGTGGGCCCACTGGTCATTGTTCTAAGTGTGACAGGAAGCCATTAGAGGGCTTTGAGCAAGATGGTTACAGATCTACCATACTTCACGTGTGCTTTTAAAGGGTGACTTGCTGCTGTGTGGAGAATGGGTTCTAGCGGGGCAAAGTGAATGCAAGGAGACCAGGTCCAAGAATTTAGAAGAAGTAGGTGGGCTGCCGAAAAGTGCTGAGACGGAGCAGCTGCGCTAAGAGATGGACGGTGAGGGGAAAGGCGACCCCTCTGACATCGTGCAGACTGGGGTGAGGGCAGTTCATGAACAATGGGACGCAGTGTTCTACCTCTAGAGGCAAAGTCTTCAGCTTTGGGAGAACTCTGTTTGTTTCAGAGAATTGTCACTGTAGGTCCAGTATTTATAAATTCATGCTTTCACTCAACAAATCATTCCTGTGCACTTCCCCGGGGCTAAGCTCTGTGCTGGTTATACAGCAAACCAAACAGAAAAAAAGCCCCGCCCTGGAGAGGCGGCATTCCACTACTCAGACAACAGCCACCCATCCGTAGTAAATGACCCGGCTGTACCGCGTGTTAGGCGGCGGTTCTTGCTTTGGACCACAGAGAGATGTTAGAGGGCAGGAGGAATCGAGAGCACGAGGAGTGAGGGGAGATTTTGACAGCAAATAGTAAAATCATCACGGAGCAGATGATGTTCATCAAGCATAAAGATGATATATTGTGATAATGTATAAAAATGTAAAAGGATGTAAACATATCAAACACCAGAAGCTCCAGGAGGGCCTGCATACTTCATGGTATGTGGTGGGAATACAGTACAGTTGACACTCGAAAAACGCGAGGGTTAAAGGCACCGCCTCCCCTGCAGTCAAAAATCTGCATATGACTTTGACCCCCCAAACTTAATAGCCTACTGTTCATCGAAGCGTTACTGATGCCATAAACAGTCAGAGAGACACACAGTTTGTGTATTATATGTTATATACTGTATGCTTAGACTAAAGTAAGCTAGCGAAGAGAAAATCAGAAGGAAAATATATTTATAGTACTATACTGAATTTATTGATACTGTAAGTATATGTTGTCTGTTTCGGGCTACATGGTTCATCTGCAAGTCTTTTTCAAACTGTTGACTGAAAAAAATCCACGAGTAAGTGGATTGGCACAGTTCAACCCATGTGTTTTAAGGGTCAACTGTGTTTGTTGAATGAATGAATGAATGAATGAATGAAGTCTGAATGCATCTGTTAGTGTTCATTTGTTAGTGGTTTGGGAGGTTTGGACTATAAATTGTCTATGTTTGAGTATCAAGGTGGGATATTTTTTTGTGGGGGAATAATCATTGTTTTGGGGGCTGTGGGTGGATAGAGATGCTTATCTGTTGCTATGATGGTAAGCAGCTTTTTTTTTCATACTAACCATATTCCTATGCCATTGAAAAATTTTAATATTGGAGGAACCACTACAGAGGACACTTGGACAGAACCGAGGGGGAGGAGGGAGGCAGAGAAGGGAGGTGAGGTTGGAGGGGGAGGGGAGGGGAGAGGATGCAGACAACTGTAATTGAACAACCAATAAAGTAATTATAAAAATAAAAAAGAGAAAGAAAAGTTTTAATATTGGTACTGCAGTTGAGCACGCACAGAGATGAGCTCATCTTCCCCAGGTTTCCTTGCCACACCCCACTAGCCACATCGCCCGCCTTCCTTTCCTTCTGGTCATTTCCATGATTACAGAAAAGGCTGTCATGCGAGGCAGCTTTGAATTGAATTCTTGTTGTTTTTTTATTAATCTTTGACACCTTTCTGTACCACATGTAAGCCAAAAAAAAAAAAAAAAATCAAAGCACAATCGCCATTTATTTCTCAGGCAGTGTGTGTGGTACTTTGCAGTTGGGACTCGGTTTGGGGGGTGAGAAAAAGAAGGGGGCAGAAGCAGGACTTTCTGAGAGCCGAGCTGGCTCCACTGCCTTGCCCCCTGGCTTTGCTCTGTCTCCTTCCTCTGTCTTAGTATTTGCTCCGACCCATAAGGAAAAGGAGGGAATAAATCCACCACCAGGTTATTAACACTACAAAAGTTATTCTAAAACTGAGGCTTAATGATTTCCATATAGGGGCCGAAGACTTCAGCCAGGTGATTAAACCAGTGCTCTGTGGGGCATTTCATGCTTCCACGTGGAACCCTGGAGCAAGGCGGCCCGGGTAAAGAGGGCTGATCCAAAAAACGCACGTGCGTGACCGGGGCCAGCTCAGCGGGGAGTGATGGCTAGTGTGTCTTGAAGAAACAGTACCGTTTTGTTCCTTATCTTACAAAAAAGAGCAGTAAAATAAGTACATGTTCAGGGTTAAAATATTCTGATACTTTTTTTCTGTATCAGAATCTTTTTAGAATCTGTAGAGATAATAGCAGTGTGCAGTCCCCCATGCAGCTTTGTCCACTGGTCCACAGAGAACACTTCTCTTAAAATGACTCCTTTAGAGACTTTACTTGCAGTGATCTTTCTACTGAGCATTTAAAGATGAAGCAAAAGGGGGTTGGGAAGGATGAATAGGCAGAGCACAGAAGAATTTTAGGGGAGCAAATCTATTCTGTTCGATACTATAACGGTGTATACATGTCACTATTACCTGTGTCCAAACCCATAGAATGCACAACACCAAGAAAGAACTCTAATATCAACTATGGACTTTGGGAGATGATGTGTCAATCAACATAGAATCATTGATTGTAACAAGTGTACCACTTGGGGGGTTGGAGGAATATTGAGAATTGAGGAAAATCTCTGTAACTTCCTCTTGATTTTGCTGTGAACCTAAAACTGCTCTAAAGATAAAGTCTATTTAAAAGAAAGTTTAAAAAAACTAAAGTAAAATGGATGCACTTTGAAGACACCGTGCTAAGCGATATAAACCAGTCACAAAAGACAAATACTCTGTGATCCCATTAATGGAAGGTACTTAGAGTAGTCAAATCCAGAGGCAGAATGTAGAACTGTGGCTGCCAGGGGCCGGGGGAGGGAGCAATGGGACGGTCTGACGGGTGCAGAGTTTCGGCCTGGGAAGATGAGTAAGTTCTGGGGATGAATGGTGGAGATGGTCGCACAACAGCGTGAAGGCGCTCTCACCGAACAGTACGCTTGAAATGGTTCAAATGATCAATTTTGTGTTATGCATAGGTTACCACCATTTAAAAATAAAGCAAGGTAGGGTGTGGAAATAAACTGGGGCAGTAAGTAAGAAGGACAAATAGCTCTTGCTGTCTGTTGGGGTCAGTATGAAGAATATAACAGGATTTGGGCTCTTATTGGCTGCATAAACTGTGATGACTTCCTTGCCCCGTTCCTCATTTTCTCTGGGAATAATGAACGGTAAGGGGAAAGGATCTTTAGCTACAAAAAGGGCGGCAGAGACAATCTTCCCTCATTCAAACCCGGTTTCTTCCCTGCTCAGAGGCACCCGCTCTTCTCATTCTCTGACAGCACAGACCATCGGGCTGCAAATGGCAGCAGAGCCCTGCACCTTTCCTACACGGTAAGGCCTCGATAAAAAGTACTTGTGAAAATTGACAAAATACATATTTCATAAAGAAGCTTTTTTTTTAACTGCTAAATGAGGATTTACTAAAAAGGGAAGGCCCTTCTGAAATGCAGGGGTTCCCAGGGCTGTCTTTATACATCTGCACTGCAAAATAAACAAGGGTGACAGAACATTTTGAGGTTAAACTACATTTCCCTCAGTGTTTTTCCTGTTTCCTGTTTCCT
>PVJI01027788.1:0-17255 GCA_004026765.1 Micronycteris hirsuta
GGGGGGGAGGGGAGGGGAGAGGATGCAAATAACTGTAATTGAACAACAATAAAGTAATTTTAAAAAATAAGGGTTTAGTGATGATGAACTCCTTTAACTTACTTTATGTGGGAAGCACTTTATCTGTCCTTTCATCCCATATGATCGCTTTGCTGGAGAGAGTAATCTTAGATGTAGGTCCTTGCCTCTCAATACTTCAAATACTTCTTTCCAGCCCCTTCTTGTCTGTAAGGTTACTTTTGAGAAATCAGTTGATAGCCTTACAGGAACTCCTTCATAGGCAACTGTCTCCTTTTCTCTTGCTGCTTTTGAAATTCTCTCCTCCTTAATCTTGGGTAAGGTAATTATGATGTGCCTTGGTGTGTGCTTCCTTAGGTCCAACTTCTTTGGGACTCTCTGAACTTCCTGGACTTCCTAGAAGTCTATTTCTTTTGCCAGAATGGAAAAGTTCTCCTTCATTATTTTTTCAAATAAATTTTCAGTTTCTTGCTCTCCCTCTTCTCCCACCCCATATGGCACCCCATATGATTCTGATGTTGGAATATGTAAAGTGTTCTCAGAGGATCCTAAGCATGTCCTTGTTTTTTTTGAATTCTTGTTTATTCATTCTATTCTCATTAAATGTGTCTTTCTTTCTTCTGGTCCAAACTGTTGATTTGAGTCCCTGTTTCCTTCCCATCACTATTGGTTCCCTGTCTATTTTCCTCTATTTCACTTTTCATAGCCTTCACCTTTTCCTCTATTTTGTGACCATACTCAACCATTTCTGTAAGCATCCCGATTACCAGCATTTTGAACTCTGCATCTGATAGGTTGGCTATCTCTTCATTGCTTAGTTATATGCTTTCTGGAGCTTTGATCTGTTCTTTCATTTGGGCCATATTTCTTTGTCTTGGTGTACCTGTTATATTGTAAGGGGTGGAGTCTTAGGTATTTCACAGGGTGGGGCAACCCACTTCACTGTGTTGTGGTGCTATCTGTGAGGAAAGGGTCAGAGATGAAATGATGCCACTTTCTCAGCTCTCTGCTGGCTTTCAGTCACTTCCCCCATTACCCACAAGCAAATTGGGCCCTTCTGGTGCTGACTCCCAGATGGGTAGGTTTGTGTACATTCTAGGACCTTGTAGGTCTCTCCAACAAACTCTCCTGTGAGGCAGGGAGTTTCTCCTGCCACCTCAACCCCCACAGATTTTTTTCAGTCAGAGATGTATAGGCTTTATTTCCCCATGCTGGAACCCTGGGTCGTGCAGTCTGTCTTGCTCACCAGGTGTTCCTCCTGGTTTATCTGCAAGAAATGTGGAACCGCCCACTCTGTCAGCCACTGCCCACTCCAGTACTCCAGCTGCCACCTTGCAATGAGTCCTCTCCACCCCAGCTCCCCAACTCTGCTCCTCCTAACAGTCTGGATGAATGTTTCTCCTTTAATTCCTTGGTTGTTGGACTTCCATACAGTTTGATTTTCTGGCAGTTCTGGTTGTTTTTGTTTTTAAATTGGTTGTTGTTCTTCTCTTGGTTGTACGAGGAGGCACAGTGTATATACCTATGCCTCCATCTTGGCCGAAAGTCAGATATCCTCTCTTAAACATGCAAATACCTTTGAGAGTACCAATATGCTAATGTGCATGTGAATTAGCTGCCTCTGAATTTGGCATCTGAATGCAAACCAGGGAGAAAGCAAAACATTAAGCAGAATGAGCATTTCAATGGAGGGTGGGGCATTATTCCTAGAGGTAATGGCAATTATCATAAAAGAGGATGTTGGAGTGAGGAGTTGTGGGGCTGCACAAGTAACAGGTGGGGTGAAGTGGTGGCTTCAGGGGACAGGTGGATAAAAAGAGAGGGGAGGCCAGGGGGCCAATATGCCTCTCTCTAATGGACATTTTAACATGTCAAAAACAAGTCAAAGTAAATATTTTTATTCTCTTCTATTCTTATCTACTTAAACATAAAATTAATTAGGCAGAGGTTATTTATACATTTAACACTGTTACTATTTAGAAGTGAAGCATTATTCTAAAGTGTAAAACTGCTCATTTTGAATGAGTTACTAAGTAATACCTGAAGGAATACTCTTTGTGATTAAATGTGTCAGTGAATGCACAGTAGTCACTTTTGAGGGGGTCTTAGTTAATATATTGAATGAAAACAAACTTCAGGTTGCATTTCAGAGAGATCTTGGATGTACTCAGAATTTTTAAAAACAAACGAGACCTAAAATAAACTCAAAACACTTGAGGTCTGAAGTGCCTTTTTTTCCTGAAAACTGTCTCTATGGAATGTAATTCAAATAAGAATTTCTGAGAGCGTTGTTTATAGTTCAGATAATTTGTAGTTGCCATTCTTACTATAGTCTGTTTAGCTATAACTTGAACTAAAATTCTTTAGAATAAATTTCAGTTCTATCTAATTGAGGGTAAATAAAAAATAGAATCAACTCCAATTAAAGAAGGTGATGTAACAATAAACTAACCTTTGTGTTCCTTTTGCCAATCTCAAGAAATAACCTCAAAATTGAAGTGTAGGATTAAAATATTAAATATAAACACATCTTATCATTTCTAGTGTGAGTTTGTTACTACAGTGCCATCTTCAGTGCAATGTACAAAGAAGGTGTTTTTTTCTTTGTATAAAATTAAACATTAGAGACTATGCTTTTTAGAATGCTGACACAAATTGAAAACACTAAAAATTGGAGGGAACTTTATGTTTCTTCTAAAATGATGCTTAATATATAACTAGCATTTTGGATTATTGATTTGTTATTCCAGTATCTATTATATAGCATCTATTAGTTATTAAACTACTATAGAGTAAATATTTAAATGTTTGGGACAAAATCCATATTTGATAGTTTTGACTTGCTTAATAAATTACTTTGGCATATACACCACAGAAACACAGGAGCTTAGAGTTAGAAGTGTCCTCCAACATCTGGTCCAAGCTTGCCTTCAAATAAATTTTCTTGAATAATATCCATCTTCCTTGTCAGAACCATTCTAACTTTGGACACTTCCATGGATAAAGAACCCTATATGGTGTAACTGGCTCATTCTAGTTATGGGCTGCTGTATAACCTTATGGAAAATGTCCTTATGCTACATTGGAATATCTCCCTGAAGTCTCACAAACACATTCTCATTCTCCCCTTTGAAACTTTCAAAAAGAGTAGTGTAATGGAAATAGCATCATCCTGTGAGTCAGGAGCATCATGTCTTAGACCAGTTTTGCCATAATGTGTTATTTGGTCTTGGGCAAGTCACCTTCCCTTTCTAACCCTGGTTGCTCTTTTATAAGAAAAGGAATTGGGACCAAATGATCTGATTTGGAAATTCAATGAGTATGTATACTGCCATCTTCCTTTTATGGCCCTTAAACATAATAGAATAAAGAGCATTTAGTTCAGCCTCACTTGGCTACAGTAAGAACAGTATGTTAGAAACTGGTCTTCTGCAATGTGATTGTATTCAAATGAGCAGCTGAAATCAGATAAGCATATGGGATTAAATAACCCAGTTAATGCTTACATTCTAGGCCACGGTACAGTCTAGGCAACCAAGATGACTGAGTAGAGAATGCAAATATCTATGAACTAGAGTAAAACTTCCTTTACAATGCACATATTGAAACCTACAAAAAGTCAACAAGTTCAAAAAAGGTGATCTACCATGAGATGATTTTAATAGAACACTTCATTTTGTTTCTCTAAGGACACTAGGTTTTTTCCTAATTCTGATGGTTTTATCTAGCCTCCAATGCACATTTCTATGGAACAGCTTAGGTTCGTATAGAAAAAAATGCTTTGTGCATTTTGAGGGTGACACTTGATACAGCAGCATTTCAGCAGTTGTATCAAACCTGAGCAAATGAGTATTGTCTGAAATAGAGTGCAAGGAGAAAGTAATAGTCATGTTTTATGGCAACACATGGCAAGCCTGCCCACATGTCAACAATAACAAACTTCTTTAGTTATTGCAGGGATTCCTGAGTGAAAACTTATTTCTTTGAGTCCAGCTCAGAAGATAAAGCATTGAACTACAATTCCAGTGCAAGGGAATCTAAAACATGAGAAAGATCTTCCTAAAGTTGCCCTTTTTCTCTGATAATTCACTCTATCTTCTTATAATTATTTTTATGTCAGTAGGACTTCCTTTTAAATCATTCACTTAATGTATTAAATTTCCTATATTTCTAGAAGTTACAGAAGGAAATGAGTAGCTAGACGCCTCAAGATTCTTTCTATAAATGAGTTTCCAAGGTGGAGATTACCTTCTGCTTTGAGGTAGAGCTGTGAATAAAACAACTAGTAGTTGTTGTGCATAGGAAGATAACCAGTAAATAAAAACAAATATAGTAATGTAGAATATATATGCAACTGAAATGTTCTTTACTTGTGATAATATTACAATGGCAAATATATGCTTGGACATAGAATCTTAGATTTTTTTTGTGTACTTCCATGAAGAATCAAACAACAGTGAAAAAAAATCTACTTAAACTAGCCTGTGCCATAGATGATGTCGGCCATTCATACCAGCAGAAGAGAAGAATTTCCAGCAGGGAGGACTTGGCAAATGTGACAACATCCTGCTATGGAACAAGTGAACCCATGGCAGAGATGTGGCTTCCCAGGGGTTGTTGCAGGAAATGGTTTCTGAAATATGTACTTGGTGATTTTTATTGGAATTCAATTTTTGAAAACAACCCAAAAGGTCTTGCTGCTTTTTACCATGACATTAGAAACCCAAATGTTTGTATTGATTTATTTTGCTCCCTATCAAAATTCATTATTTGTAATATGCATGTCTCACCTCTTGTTCTCACTAAACACAAATACTTCTTATTGTTTTTTTACAGATAGAACTGTATCAGGAGGCCTTAACAGTCAGTCAACCCATGATGTCAGTCATCCCAGGAAAAAATTCCAGGGGGGCTCAAAAGGTAACTAGTTATTTTAATTAACCACAGAATTCTTTGAAAATACATGAATTACTAGCATTGTGTTGAAACAGCCCAGATTTCGTATGGAATATTTGAAAACAAAAAAGCAGAGAGCGAATAAGAAAAAAGAAGTCTAAGATTTGACATATTTTACCATGATTCTTATTTAGTAATCAGATTCTGAGTTTTGTCTGATAAGCAAACACTTTTTTTTCTCTTAATACTCCTTTGCCTTTATCTTCCCCAAATCCTCCCCAATCTTAACTTAGGTACAGAACTGTTTAGTTAGAAATTTTCAGTGTACTCTCTCTTCTTCTTCTCTTTTTTAACATCCATGTTCTAATAATTTCTAATCAAATTCTGACCCTAGGGTTCTTTATTTTGGATCTTGATATCCCTCCATGGTTCTCTGAATAATATTTGAGAAGGGTAGTAGCTGTGTTGATTTGCATCATGGTTGGTTATCTGGTAATTGCACAGCCCACATATATTAACTAAGCTTATAGATTGAGGATGATAGTGATAATGATGGTAAAGTTAATACATGAGGAAAATAAAAACTAAATCTCAAGGTAATAAACCTTACTGACACCCAAGGGAGTCCTGGGAGATAGACTGGGTCTACTTTCTACTATACATCAATCAGTAGTCAGGTTTTGATCTAAAGTGCAGCAACCAAACAGGAACAGAATCATAGATATGGAGATCATTTGGAGGGTTATCAGCCTGGGGGGAGAAAGGGGAGAATGGAGGCAAAAGTACAGGAATTAAGAAGCATAATTGGTGGAACAAAATAGACAGGAAGAGGTTAAGAATAGTATGGGAAATGGAGAAGCCAAAGAACTTATATGTATGACCCGTGGACATGAACTATGAGGGGTGGTGAATGCTGGTGGGAAAAGGGGTACAGGGTAGAAGGGGGCAAAGGAGTAAAAAGTGGGACAGCTATAATGGTTTAATCAATAAACTATACTTTTAAAAAAGTATAGTTTATAGTTCTGCAGCAACCAGCAGAAACATCATCTCGGGCACCAAATACCTACTTTTATTTGAAAAATCTAGGTAGTCAAGGCAGAAACATTTTATTTGTTTATATCAACTAAATAATTCCCTCTGTGCATAATTCACTTTCTGTGCATTCCTGTGTGTGTGCATGTGTATGTGTATGTACTGGTGGGTAGGTAGACCTGGCCTATCATGTAAACCAATAAACAATTACATGAGCTAAAAACATTACTTACATTTCTTTTTGATGTTGAACTTCACTAATTTCACACTAATAAACACACTGAATGGCTACAAATATGACCTATAAGAAAAGACTTTTATTAGTGAAAACAGCATTAAAAGTACTGATGTCAACTCCAGAATTTTACCACAATAGTTCAGTTACATGGAACAATGATTGAAATATACATTGCAATTTTTTGCAGGGAGAACAGAGCTTACTGTGACTTTCAAAGGCTTCCATGAGCAGTATCCACTGTACAACATGGCCTCCTTAGGCTGCAGACCAGCAGCATATAAAATTATCTACTTTATGAGGTGCCAAACAAGAGAAATATATTGTTGAAGAACTTTAAAAGACTATTTCCTTCCTATAGCTAATTTAAAAGTGATATTTTATATTTTTTCATTACATATTCATATCATTTCTCCAAAGGTCTTATTCATGAGCTTTTTAAACAAGTAATTTCTCATTTTCATGTATTATTAAAAATCATAAGAATTTCTATTTATCCAGTGTGTCTGCAAAAGCAAACTGAGGTGGAGGGCTGAGTAATTCTTTCCTGGTTCTGGATTCTGGAGCCAGCAGATCTGGTCATTATGATTTAATGAAAAATTAGAATTGTTTTATTCTCAATAGCAATTATTTGGCTCAAAGTATTCGAGTAGTTGTCTCAGAGCCCTGCTTCATTTTCCCTCTCTAGACATAAAAACAACAGGCTAAAAATAACCTTTAAAAATTAAGAAGTCTTAGTGTTTCATATAAGATAGGCAATTCAGTTTGCTTTCCTTGACTTCCCCTTCTAAAATGCAATCTTATCAACCAGTGGGAACTGAAACAATATGAAATTCAAAATTAGATTAAGGATAGCTTTCCACACAATAAGCTATTAAAATTCATTTAACCTCTAATTTGCTTTTAATTTAACAAAGGACAGCTCCTGAGCAAATCTGAAATTGAGGGTTAACAATTATCAGGTGAACTTGATATATGTCATCAGTTAATTCCTGGTAAGTGAAGCCACAAACAGGATATTTTAGTTTAGTCCATCTAACCATGGTGACTAATTTAATGAGCACTGGAAATGAAGCCAAACTTTCATTTGATGCCACTTGTCTATATAACTGAGTGACTGGACCCAGTGCTCTGTGCTCACTACTCATAAACAACTAAAAAAAGTCACACAATCACATAATGTACATACTGTGATACATAAAACATTTAGCCCAAAAGTATTTGTATAAGCTACCTATACTGTTTACATCCTCAGCACAGCTAGGTATAGACCTAAGGCCACAACAATCTTAATTTATATTCTCTTTGTTTCCCTCTCTCTTTATATCTCTTCCCATAAGGAAACGTGCCTTAAATCCACTGTATTGGTCAATACAGTCGGTTTATAGTCTTTGCTACGCTCAAATGAACCATAATGCGATTGGCTCATTTTTCTCAACCATAATAACCCTGGAAAAATAATAGATTGACGGTTTTGGTCATTTTGGAAAAAAAGCAAATAAAAATCACAATCCACCTCATCAATGGGCAGGTAATCAGTAACTAGTCAAGTTGGCCATGATTAGAGGAGTCTTGAAGTTTTGCTAAAGGTATTTCAATAGATAGTTAAGACTGAATATTATGCTTGCCTGCAGTTATGTCAGATTCCAACTGATTAATGGCAATGAGCAAGAATCAAAGTATGTTGATCTTGGCATTACCTGACTCTTCTCTAAAGAAGCTGTCAGTGGAAAGGAACACAGATTGCAAAGATGTCTGAAAAGAAAGCATTTCATAACATAGAGTTAGCAATTAAGTTGAATACAAACAGTATTCTAAAGCTCTATGTCTTACCCTCAAATCTAGGTGAAAAGAACAGTTTGGTTGCTGCTTTATTTCTTCTGAAAAATAATGGAAAGATAAATAAATATATTTAACAAACTGCAGCTTCAGAAATACCATTGTAGCAAACAATTTTATTAGTACTTTCATAAAATGGCATTTGATAAATTTTCTCTAATAATTTGATGTTATTAAAAGCAAACAAAAGTCATTAAAACAGTTCCTTTCTGTGATTTACATTATCTTTTATAGCATTACTTGATTTTTCTCTTATAAACTAACCTAAAATACTAATAATCAAATCAGGGTAAAAACAATACAATGTATTTTCTTTATTTCAAAATAGTGATTATAAATACATTCTTAATATATTTTCTCCCCAGCTCTTTGGATGCGACAACAACAACAAAAAAAATAACTGTGCTCATTTCATACAATGTCAATGTACAAATCATGCAAAAGATATTATAAATTAATGTTACTGCCATACATTTCTAGATGTGTTCTGTTATTTCCACAATACCTGTTGATGTTACTCATGAGGCCATGCCGGTATAATTTATGCATCTTTATGGCTTAAAAAAATTAAATGGGTTTGAAAAGCAACAAAAAAATGCTGGTCTTAAATCATTTTCTAATTAATATATTTATTCAGTTTGTTATGCAGAATGGAAAACTAAATATGGAATATAAATTGCCTTATAGACTTCAATCACTGTATTTTAATAGCTGCTTTCTCATAAAATTACACAAAGATTTACTTTTAAAGAATTGAATCATCTTTATTGATTTCATAAAAAAATAATTTAAAACTTGATTTATATTACACGGACATAATATATTATCTCAACCCCTTCACTGAATTCATATGCTCTAATTTTCTTTGCAACCATTCTAACAGAGTCCAAGCACATGATACAGTTCCAAGAAGCCCATGATGTGTCAGACCACATTAGAAATGAGCACTTCTTGGATTCTCTAGATTTGAATCAAATTCTACCAAAAATGCTGTACTGACATATATATCATTCCTCAAGGGGTTAAACTAACATCAAGGTTATAGCTGAAGCCAACAAAATGTAGATACAGTGTTTTAACTGCTCTTGTACTCAACTAAAAACTTATGCCTAACTACATTATCATAAAATATACAAGTAGAACTAATGAGAGACAGGTGCAAAATAGTATACACTGTATAATGTAGGCACAATGACTTTAGTTAAGAAAAATATATCAGCCTTAACCAAGGATTTCTTACTGTAGTTCGCTTACAATTAGATCCTCCAAATAACCACATATATTTAAATTACTGTTTTGTTTTAAAAAAGGTGAACATTTATACCTTTCAGCAGAAAAGTTTGAGATAGCCAATATGCTACAGCAAGCTTTGAGATGGTGGCAGGCACTCTTGCCATTGACCACTGCAGAAACCTTGAAACATCTTCAAAGCATCACCACAATGAATAAAAGGCATCATTCCAATGACCTATGATCCCCAGATCATGGATGGAGCTTTCCAGTTCCTTCCATAAGTTTCTACTTAAGACTTTTCAATCCATCCATACTTTATTGACAGGATAAGCTAAAACACTTTCTATGAAGCCTTTCCATCTTTATCCTGTCAGTATGCATTAGGAGCCCTTTAATCCATGGATGCATGCAAGCAGGGTAATGGTATATTAAACGTCCTTATGAAATTGTAGATGAAAACAAGCTGTTGGGCACACATCTTCGTGTCCTTTCTTTCAAGATCAGAAAGCAAGTATTTGTTTGTATCTTTTAAATATTATATAAAGTTTTCACAGATATTGTCATGAAAATTAAAATTACACATTAAAGTTTTAAGAGCACCGGCACACATATGCAGACAATATATTTTTGCTATTTAAAAAAATCTTCAAATTATTGATATGTATGCGCACACACACACACACACACATCTGCAAGAATGCCAAGTTGTTTGTTTGTTTGTTTTTAAATCTTGGAACAAACATAGAAAACCCTGAATTTAGTAATCAATAAAGGGACTAATGTCACAACTCTAAACATAATATCATTTTGGAAACGGTACTAAAACATCTGCCACTTGAAATTCATGAAGAATGTCTATGTTGTTTACCTTCTTGGTCATCTTATTGATGAATACAGTAGTTATAAAAGATGGAGCTCCAAAAATATACATACACAGGTAGGCCAAGAAGGCAACGCATTTTGTGATGTCACTTTGCTAATCAGGAGCTCCTAAAAATCTTCATGTATCTCCCATTATAAAGTATCTCCTTCCTTTGACCAAGTTTGACTCGGAAGTTAACAGCACAAGCAAACACGGTGGCATATCATTCGTAGTTGCAGACTATGAACTCATCTGAGACCAATGAAAGCATTTTACAGAGTGGCTTTGAAAGCCAAGGTTACCATGATGTTTAATGTTCTACTTGATTATCTGATAGTAGTCAGGATGATGAAAGAACAGGATACTGATGCGAGATATAACTATTAACCTTACTCATTAATTTTTAAAATATTTGTTGTGAAAACTATTTTAATTAAGCTCCTAGAATCCTGAAAAGCAAGACAACTGATGGCAAATAACAACTGCCCCAGACACGATACTATAAAACTAAGGGACCTATTTTAAAATGCACAGTTGGTAACAAATCTGAAGATAATATGCTGAATTCTCAAGAATAGCACAGAACTGTTTTTTTAAATATTTTTGTTTGTTTTTTGGTTTTTTTGTTTTGTTTTTAAATTATACCTGATCACAATGTCCAGAATATTTCTGTACACATAAACTTCAGTTTCAGTTTGGTATATTTTTTCTGTCTAAATTCATACTTATTGATAAATTCCCTGTGATCAGGAAAACAAGTCAGGCATATTAAATACATATTAAGGAGTACATATTTTCCTATTTAGTATACAAAGTACTTCATAAATATGAATTATGTTACAAAAATAGCTTTGGGTGCGCTCACACGGTAAGCACTTTGCTAATTTTGGACAACCTTTAAGGATTGTGGGTATTTCACGTAACTGAGAACAAACTCTAATGTTAGTTTAATTTGAGCCATGTTTAATTCTGATAAACATCACGTATTTATTCAGATCACCACAAATGCTATGTAACTCACATTGATTTTTTTTCTTTTTTAGGTTTTATGTATTATAGACAGATAATGCTTAAAGTGTTCAATTTTTTATAGTTATGTGATGCATGGTATATTTTAAACAAATATTTGCACAATTTAACATTATAAATCCAGCAGTTTCAAGATGCAGGCCATAAAGGTTACCAATTTACAAATACTATCGAATGTTCTCTCTTTGCATGCTTTTTTTTTTACTTTTCAGATAATCTTTACACAGAGTTGTTACAATTCCACAAATCAAAAGGATTATTCCAGTTCCACCAACTTAATCTACGTGCAAGATGAAGGACCCAGCTGAGGTGCAAACACTGGTACCAGTTTTCTTGACTTTGCTTTACAAAGCACAAAGAGACGAAGGTTTTGTATTGGGGTACAAAACACATTTGCCTCTTGAGGTTAAATTCAGTGTATTATATATATAAAGCATCCCTTTGGCAATAGAGTTTGCAGTATCCCCACAGGACTCCACAGTATAGGTTTTATGTAGTAAAATCTATTAAGGAAATTCTCTTCTGGACACATCTTTGCAGCTGCAGTTAATGAGACACCTTGGAAATACCTGCCTCTATGCCTATTTGATAACATAGTATTTGGAAGTTAGAAGTCAACAAAAGGCACTTTCATCATTAAATAAATGTCCTCTGCATGAAGATCGCATGACCTACATCTTGTTCAAAGCCGTCTGCTCCTCAAGGACCTGAAGGTAGTCGGGGGAACTCTGGAGTTTTGCCTTCAGTTCAAAATACTCGCTGCTCTTCCTTTGCTCTACCACAATTTTACTGTGGTTGCCGCCTATCAATGACTTCTTGTTTTTTTTGTCTTGTTGTTTTTCTGGATAACGGATCTCAAAGCCACTGACACCTATGCTATTGTACTCCTTTTTGCTTTCTAGAAAATTCTGAATAAACACATTGGAATCTCTGCTTGGGAATAATTCATCCAGCTCATCAATTGTGCTCAGTCTCTTTCTGCTATCTACATGTAGTAAGTCTTTCTCCTTGTCAGCAACATTTCTCATGACCACTTTCTGTCCTGGGGGATCTGAAAACATGAACCCAGTTTCTGACTCTTTCAAGCCACATGTGTGGCTCTTGCTCATCTGTTCTATGGTTTGTGGAATGAAAGCTTCTGTGCTCAGTCCATCTTTTTTATTGGTTTTGTGGTCATGCTTCCGCAGCTGCAGCTGCATGGAGCCACACTCTGGATTCCCCAAACCTTCGTGTTTTACCATGGGTTTCTTGTTTCGTCGTAGCACAAAAACAAGAAGGCAAAAAGCAACAAACACAGTTAAAATGAGGACCACTAAGATACTTAAGATTAAAATCGACAGAGGCACTGGTCCACCAGGAGGACTTCGAATAGGACCCAGCGGGGTGGTGAAGGTAATGGCAGGTGCAGGGCTCGTGAATGGTGCAGATGGCTTGTTTAAGAGTTTTGGGCATAAGATTTCATTTTTGAGGGACTTCAGTTCAATGTTAGCAAACTGAACAGGTGTTTCACACTTTAGTTCTTTCATAATAATCCCATCATTCAACTTCTCCAGCCACAGCTTTAATGCCACCAAGTCACAAGTACAGTCCCACGGGTTGCCCTCCAAGTCAATCTGTGTAAGAGATTGTAGTTGATCGAGGACCCCACTGACAGGTAGGTACATGAATTTGTTGTTCCTCAGGTTCAGTCTCGCAAGGGGTGCTCCAGAAAAAATGTAAACGGGCAGGCTCTTTAAGAGATTATTGTTTAAGTACAGTAACTGCAAATTTGGCATTGAGTCAAAGGTGCCCGCTAAGATTTCTTTAATCAAATTGTACTCCAAATACAGATACTGCAGGTTATGAAGGCCTGAAAATATTTCGGGATAGAGTCTCTCAATCTGATTGCCATTGAGATACAGCCTGCGTAAATTAGTGAGATTGTGGAATACATCTCCCTTTATCACTGTAATCTGATTGCTGCCTAAATGGAGCAAATCCAGTCCTTCAAACTCGCTGAAGTCTGACACATCCACATCTTTGATGCTGTTGCCATTGACGTGCAACTTCTTGGCATTTATGGGTCTTGGTATCAGTTCAGACATGGACTGTATATTTTTCTCTTGGCAGTTGACACTCAGTCCCAAATCTGAAGGATGTGTTTTACAAAAGCAAGGTGCTGGGCAAGGTGAAAGAGGAGGCACCCTTGTTTGGTAAGACACAATCTGACTGAGATTGCGATTGGAGAGGGATTTGCCTGCCACAATTCCAGAGATCTTGGAAGGATTTGTAGTTTTCGGTGGTTTGGTCACTAATCTGTGTAAGGATGTTTGAGTAGTATGACCATTGGGAGTGGTATAGCCATTTTCCATCTGGGATGGAGGCAGGATCCGTACATCAAAATCACTGCCTGTGCCCATGGGGCATAATTCTTGTTTGTTGGTTTCTTTTAAAAGCCTTCCATATAAGTCACTGGGAGTTTCACAGATAGCTTCTCCTATGTAAATGTTATATGGCATATTCTCCAGCCAAGCTTTTAAAGGCAACAAATCACAGCTACAGTTCCAAGGGTTATCTTCCAGTTGCAATTCGACAACGCGGCCTATGTGTTCCAGAACTCCGATATAGGGGAGCTTCTGGATTCTGTTCCCTCGTATATCCAGATGGGTCAAAGAAGCAAATCGGAATATATTATCAGGAAGGAATGAAATCAGATTGTCATTAAGAATGAGAACTTTCAGTTTGTGGAGCTTATTGAAGGCTCCTCGTTCAATATACTTGATTAAATTGTAGTCAGCCTGGAGATACTCCAAGTTCTCTATGCCAAGGAAAGTGTCAGCTCGGAGAATCTTTAATTCATTGTTGTTCAAGTGCAACTGCTTTAATGCACTGAGGCCAAGAAAGGCTCCTCCCTCAATGTTCTGCAGTTTATTATTTCCCAACTGCAGGGATACTGCATGTGAAAAATTCAAGAATGTATTTGGATAGAGGATATTTAAAAAATTGTTTTGAAAATTTAGGTGATAAAAATTTGACCAAGGTGGTTTCAGCTGGTTTGGTCTGTAGACTGAAACCTTCTCACAGTTGACATAGAGCACATTCTCCACTGACACACAGGAGCACACATTGCAAATTTCCACCGATATGTCAGAATCTGCATTTGTCGAAGAAATCAGGGCTGACAAGATCAGAAAGAGCCAAAGAAACATCTTCTTGCGATCAGCAAACAACGTTATGCTTCTGAATAAAGAGAAATAATCTAAAAAATAAAAAGAAAACATTTTTTCAATGATAATTACTTGAAAAATTATTTGTGCTTGTAAGTACAGTAACTGAGAATTTGGCTGTAATTATTAGCTTTGTATTTTTAAGGCACCAAAAGCTCTAAACATTCTCATTTTCTCAAACAATAACCAACAAAAATGCCATACATTTAATTTCCACACCTGTAGTTTATACAACATTTACAGGTGCACAACACATGAAAAACAACAGGAAAAAAAGACTGTTGATCATGCTTATACCTTAAAAATCTGAAATATTTTCTCTACATGGACCACCAAACTGTGCCCTTGAATAAACACAGACCTTAAGCTTCCTATTCGCAACTCTAATGACTGATCCCAGCCCATCATGGTAAGCCTATGGTTAGCACCACAAAGGCATTTCAATTTGTAGTTTTCTACTCTCCAGGCTTCAGCTTGATAAGAGGCTTAACAGAGGAGATATTAGATCCCTGCATTTATTGGAGGGTGCCAATGAGACCATCCGGTTGCTGTGAAGGGGACAGTCAAAAGGCCAAGGTTGAAGGAGCCCTGGGGAAAAGATCTGCCTGAGCTTCAGCCCATTGGGAAGCACATTGCCATGAATCAGTTCACTCCTGTACACTACTACCTCAAGCACACACACACACACACACACACACACACACACACACACACAGATTGCCCTGTGAGGGTCTAGAAAAATAACTGAGTAAGGAAGGCCAAGTTTTGGATTCAGATAAATAAACAATATCTACTTTCCTGTCAGTCCTCTTCCAAACGGGGGGGGGGGGGAAAGCCTTTTGTCTTTGGGTTCTTGAATGCAGGAGAGAAACCTCCTTGCTCCTACACTGCTTACCTGATGTCCAAACAGCTTCCCCTCCCCCAAGAATTGGATCTCCTGCCTACCTGGCCCTCTTCCATTACTTCGTATGACATTTTGAACCCAGGTCCGACTGACTGACACTTAGCTCAAATGTTTATCTGCTTCACTTTGACCACAGACTGCCACTCCTGAGGAAGAATTCACACATTACAATTGTTGAGTGGTTGTATCTGCAGCAGCAAATACAGATATTACAGCAAATGTTTGTCCTAAAATCATTTCCCAAACATCCCCTTCCCAATATTACCACTCCGTGTCTCTCTATAAACAAATCAAGAATCACTTTTGTGGAGTTTAATGCTTAGTAAATTAACCTGTTTTAGCCAATCCTTAAATACTGCATGCAAACACAAATATATGCAATGCATCATAGAAAAGATTAAAAGGAACAACAAGCATTGTGCATTTTATTGATGCTATTTTAGCCACGTGAGTCTTTTCCATCCTGAATGAGAAGCTGGCTGCAATTTCAATATGGTTACCACCAAATATTAATTAAATAAATCACCCAGGAACACACAATGAGGAAATGATACAAAGACAGAAGTGTCACACAGAAACCCCTTTGTTTATTTTACCCATGAGGAATCAGCTAGTGGTAAACTGAACATGTCTCAAGGTAGACAATTCATTAGCTCGACCCAGGAAGATTTGCATTTTAAGTAGTTCGGTTCAGCATACAGGAAGCACCGCCAAGATTCTCCTTGGCTGCCATATAGACCTGCAATCCCCCTATTCACTGTGACAGCTTGATTGGCAGTGCAAAAAGAAGTCATAATTCTTAAGTATGACATCATTCAAACCAACTTTCATTGTAAAATCAAAATTTCACTTCATCTTTTTTCATTGCTATAGATGTGGTTTACAACAGAAATTCTGGTTCGGTTGAGTTATTTCTTGTTCCTACCCCCCACCCCCACCCCAAGAAATGAAAAAGTAACCAAATTAAAAACAAAACAAAAGAAAAACCTGAATTCAGTACAAAAATAAGAACAAGGAGCATCAACAGATCTCAAATGCAAAAGGAGCTACCTTCCTTCTCCTAATTTCTACTTTAAGTAGGGGGGAGGGAGGTGCAAGGAAGAGCTAGGAAGTTCCCCAATGCAGCTCTGTGAAAAAGAGTAAGCCAAGACAGCTGGAGGACCAAGCAAGGGAGCTGGGGAGTCATCCACCCAAGGAGAGAAGAGAAGAGAGAATGAAAGGGCAAGAGACCGTGGAGAAGTGGAGAGAGGAAGAAATCAAGAGCTAGGAGAAGAGAGTTAGCATGAGGGCAAGGGGGCATTACATGTAAGGGGGAAAAACTTCGCATTCACATGGCACCACTAAAACATGCCCATTTTAAAAACGGGGGTGTGGAAAGGCAGCAAAAAAAAAAAGAAAACACAAAGTATGAGTTAGGTACCAAAAGCTATCTCTTGTGCTGCCAAGAGTGGCTCGGTTCTCTCTCTCTCTCTCTCTCTCTCTCTCTCTCTCTCTCTCCTCCCCCTTCTCTTCTCTCTCTCTCTCTCTCTCTCTCTCTCTCTCTCTCTCTGTCTCTCTCTGTCTCTCTGTCCCGCAAGACGCTCAGCTCCCAAGGCTGGCCAGGATTGCGCAAACCTAGCTTTACCACAAATCCAGCATCTACCTGAGTGCCGCGCCTGGCGCTCCGCACTCTCGTGGAGGGAGCTGCCCTGCGGGGAGCAAACAGTCCAGGAGGACGGGCCGAGGTGGCGCCCCTGGCTTAGGAAACCTCCCACCGACTGCCTAAGGCAGGGTGGGGGGCTCCGTGGAGAGACGCGGTCACTGCCACCCCCTGTGCGCTACCTCGGGCCGGCAGCGACGCGGCTGGAGGGGCCGCTGGCGATGGCGCGTACCGCAATGTTTTGCCGCATCCCGGTGCCCGGAGCCGGCACCAGCCCCCTCCCGGGTCCGGGCCCGAGCAGCGGCCTCGTGGGCCGGCAGCGGAGGTGGGGACCGCTCCGTATGTCTTGGGGGCCTTCAGAC
>PVJI01027789.1:0-17243 GCA_004026765.1 Micronycteris hirsuta
GTCCCTCCTCATTTTTTTGAATTCTTGTTTCTTCCTTCTGGTCCATCCCATTGGTTTGAGATCCAACCTCCTTTTTTTCCCTATTGGTTCCCTGTAAATCTTCCTCCATTATCCTTATCGTATTCTTCATCTGTTCAACTATTTGCATCCACCTATTTTCCAGTTTTGTTAACAATTTGATTACAAGCATTTTAAATTGGGCATCTGATAGGTTTACTATGTCGTCATCCGTTAGTTGTAATTTGTTCTGATCTTTCATTTTGGCCATTTTCATTCTTTTTATCTCGGCGCACTTGTCAGCTGGCAGGTGCCTGCGACCTGGGTCTCTTTTTGGATGACGTTGCCTCTGGGGGCGGGGTCTGGGAGGAAGCAATGGCAGCCTCCGATCACCGCGGGCTTCCCTCACTCCTCCGCTCCCCAGCTCCCCACCGCCTCCTCTGCCAGACTGGGTTCTGTTGGCTCAGCCTTGGCCTCTCTCCGGCAGCGTCGCCGGCTTGTGGGATTCACCTGTTGTTCAGGGCTACGCCCCATTCAGGCACTGGTGGTGTGAGTCCCTCCGTGAGAGCTGCCTCTCACTCACTCCGTTCCTCCGCCTGTTTCTGCCCCGCTTACCGGCCTGGGTGTTTGTCTTCTCCTACCTCCTGGGTGTCGGACTTCCCTTCAGTTCGATTCCGTCCGTTCTGGTTGTTTAATTTTTCACTACTGCGTTCATTGTTTAGACACTCTGGATGTGCGGGCAGCGAGTGCGACCACCTACGCTGCCATCTTGGCGGAAGTCCCAGAGACAAAGTACTTTAAATGCACATTACAAATATCATAGATTCTAGAAGCTCCTTGGGCAAAATAATGGGCTATTCTCATAATTCTCAGTGCCCATCTTCCTCAATTTCTCTTCCTCCTCTTTTTTAAATTTTATTTTATTTTTATTTATTTTTAGAGAGAGAGGAAGGAAGGGAGAAAGAGAGAGAGAGAAACATTGCTGTGTGAGAGAAACATCAATTGGTGGCCTTTCACAGGCCCCAACTGGGGACCTGGCCTGCAACCCAGGCGTGTGCCCTGATGGGGAACCAGGGACCTTTCGGTTCGCAGGACAATGCCCATCCACTGGGCCACACCACTCAGGGCCCCTTTCTTTATACATATGACAGGACCTGCGTTTAGGTTTAAAGAGGGAATTAACATAACTTTTGGTTGCCATGCTAAGAAATCTGGATTATAATGAAAACATCACAGACAACATGTTACAGAAACAAGCTCCCCCAACTCCTGTTTTTTTTTGTTTTTTGTTTTTGTTTTTTTTTTTGTTACCATAGGTTTTTTATGCCCACCACCGTATTAAGAACTGTGGCTCTCGGGGGAATTCATGTGGAGGTCAGAGTAGAAGCAGGTGTGCGCGGGTCCAGCAGGAGGAGACACGGCCGCCAAAGTGTTCGAATCCAGTGGCAAGTTCGGCCTGGCCTCCTCCGTTGCGGGAGGCGTGAACTCGGCCTTGTATAGTGTGGATGCTGGGCACAGAGCTGTCATCTCTGACCGGTTCCGGGGAGTACAGGACATCGTGGTAGGGGAAGGGACACACTTTCTCATCCCTTGGGTACAGTTGCCGCTCTCGACCACGTACCGTGCCAGTAATCGCGGTAGCAGACTTACAGAATGTCCACGGCACCCTGCGCACCCTCTCCCGTCCGGTCGCCAGCCAGTGTCCTCGTCTTGCCCAGCATTGGGGAGGACCGGGACGCGCGTGCTGCGGTCCATCACCACGGAGATGCACAAGTTGGTGGGGGCTCGCTTAGGCGCTGGAGACTCATCACTCAGAGAGAACTGGTCCCCAGGTAGGTGAGCGACGACCTTACCGAGCGAGCTGCAACCTTCGGGCTCATCCTGAGTGACGTGTCCTTGACTCATCTGACCTTCGGAAAGTTCACAGAAGCGGCAGAAGTCAAACAGGCGGCCCAGCAGGAAGCGGAGAGGCCAGATCGGTGGTGGAAAGGCTGAGCAGTGCGGGCGACGGCCTGACCGAGCTGCGCAAGCTGCAGGCCGCGGCGGGCACTGCGCACCAGCGCCCGCGCTCTCGGACCGCCACCTGCCGCCGCCGGGCGCTCGGCGCTCCTGCAGCGCCCGGTGAGGCCTGTGCCGCCTGCGGCTCCTCGGCCGCAAGGGTTCTCCCCGTCGCCTCCTTCTGCCCCCACCCCGGAATCACTGTGAAATTTCATGACTGGCTTCAAGCGAAGGAAATAAAAGTAAAATCAGTTCAGGTCAGTGAAAAAAAAGTAAATAAATAAAAGAAAAAAAGAACTGTGGCTCTCAATGCCAGAGTTTGGTAAAAAGGAAAGGAACTATTTAATGAAAAGTTATACAGGTTTAGAGTAATGGCGGAATGTCGTCTTTAAATCCCAACGTCCCTTTAAAACACACACACGAGCACACACACACACACAGAGTCCTGCCTCCCCTTGCCAAAGCAGGCCAGTCAAGGGTACCATATCACAGGAAAAAAAATAGAGGTCTGATGCTTGGTTAGGTTCCCATTCTTAATCCAAAACTGCGTGGCATTCCTCATGTCGGGCAGGGGACCCTGCATCCTTTCAAACTGTGTGGCCAAGAGAGAGAGCTCCGCATGGCTGCTACATCCTGCTTTCCTGCTTTCTAAGCATGTGCACCAGAGGGCCCCCTCTCTGCTCCCAAAGCACATGGTAAAAACCCCAGCACGGCTGCCGTGCCTGGGTTTAAATGCCAGTGCGGATCTTCCTCCATAACCCCACTTCTGACTCCTCCCACATCTGCCAGCAGTCTGGTTTCTTCTGCCTTTCTTGGCTGCCATTGTTAACCTGGGAAAGCATGGCCTGTGGGGCAGAACCCGCCTCCAAGCGGTTCTCACAGGCATAGGAAGCCCCTGCAGCTACAAGGCATCAGGGTTGAGAGTCACATCCATCTCCCTGGCTCCAAGCAGGCATGGCTTTTCAATGTCACCAAAACACTGGCTGGGTTTTTCAGATACACAAAGTGTTCTCAATGGCCCTGCTTTGCTTCCCTTATCACTCAAGTGATAGCTATGGTGGTTTTCTCTATTTGGGGGGACTGTCAGCTCAATACCCTGTTACAAACACACTAAAAGACTAATTTTGCATCAAGGGGGTACTTCAGGTCAAGATGGAGGCATAGGTAAACACGGCTCACCTCCTTGCACAACCACATCAAAATTACAACCAAATTATAGAACAACCATCACTCAGAATTGGCAGAAATTGAATTGAATGGAAGTCTGACAATTACAGAATAAAGAAACCACATCCATCCAGACTGGTAGGAACAGCAGAGATGGGGAATGGGCTGGTCCCACACCAGGCCTACCAGCCCAGGGTACCAGTGCCAGAAAGATAATCCCCCATAACTTTTGGCTGCAAGAAACCAGTGGGGATTGAGTCAGTGGAAGAAACTCTGAAGTCCAAAGCAGTTCCTCTTAAAGAATGCACACACAAACTTACTCAGACTTACTTCCTCTGAGCTTCAGCCCTGGGGTAGCAGCTTGAAAGGCACCCGTGACATACAGGGAGGAACTGAAGTGGCCGGCATCAAGGCAAGAGCTCGGGGACAGCTTTCTTCCAGGCAGAAAGGCAGGCAGAAACTAAGGAAACGACTAGAACAGGAATAGAATCATAGGTATGGAGATAATTTGGAGGGTTATCAGATGAGAGAGAAGGGGGAGAATGGGGGAAAAGGTATAGGGATTTAGAAGTGTCTTTGGATAGGTATGGAATAGACAGGGGGATGTTAAGAACAGTATAGGAAATGTTAAAGCCGAAGAACTTATATGCCCAACTCATGGACGTGAACTAAGGTGTGGGGATTGCTGGAGGGAAGGGGGGGAACTAGGTAGAGGGGGACAAAGGAGGAAAAATTGGGACAACTATAATAGCATAATCAGTAAGATATACTAAAAAAAACTATGAACAACAAAATGGCAATAAATACGTACCTGTCAACAATCGATTCTAAAAAACAGAGTTAGCAAACAAGAACAGAGACAGAATGATGGATACAGAGAGCATTTTAATGGTTGCCAGATGGGATGGGGGGTAGGGGAATGGGTGAGGAGGTGAGAGGATTAAGTACAAATAGGTAGTTACAGAATAGACATGGGGACAAAGTACAGTATAGGAAATGGAGAAGCCAAAGAACTTATACACATGACTCATGGACATGAACAATGGTGGGGGAATTGCCTGAGGGAGTGGGTGTGCTGGGTGGAACCAGGCAAAGGGGGAAAAATTGGGACAACTATAACAGCATAATCAATAAAATATAATAAAAAATAATTTTGCATCAAGGGGATGCCTATAAAAATGTATGATTTTTCCTTGTAGAGCTGACTTCAATTAGTACTCTTGTTCTGTTAGACATCCTAGGGCTTTTTTTTCTATGTGCTGGCAAACAGGTGTGTGTGTGTGTGTGTTGATATTGGAACTTTTCTCTCTTTTTAAATTTATTTTTATTTTTTAGTTTTAATTCGCACCCTAACCAAGGATCAAACCAGTAACCTAGGCATGTGCCCTGACTGGAATCAAATCCGCAACCTTTTGGTGCATGGGAGGATGCTCCAACCAGCTAAGCTACCAGGCCAAGGCGGAACTTTTCTTTATGACAGACACAAAGTACCACTTTCCCATGTGGTACCAATTCACCATTTTCTGAATCCATGTAACATTAATACCGTTATCTTGAATAGGTGTTTTGAAGTAAAAATAAACAGCAACGTGTATTACCAATATCGTGTCAAGTACATTAGAGGTTGTTTTATTTTATTATTTTATTTTTCATAGTCTTTCTTAAAGGGCTAAATTGCTCTGACTGGAATCTGACCTGAAGTTTGTGGGGTATAGTGGGAGGTAGATACAGTGAAAAAGGACTAACAGTTGATTGGTTTTACTCCAATCTTGTTTCTGCAGCTTCCTGCCTGTGTGACCTTGTGCTAGTTACGTAAACTCTGCTGACTCAATTTCCTCAACTGTGAAATGGAGGAGATCACAAGGTTGTGGTGAGGATAAAATGAGGAGTCTATGAAACACCCAGCTAGCATGGTACCTGACAGAGAGAACTCAATCAATTCAAGGCTTGCTATTGATAGTTTGGGACAAGTGTTAGACAAGGGTATATACTTTGTTCCCTTTGCTCCTGTGTCCCTGGACCATAAGAAACAGCTGTAGGTCTCAATTATCTTGAGAGAATGAAATAACTTCCTTTGGGTCCTCTGCTTGTCTACAGAGCAAAGAAAGGTGCAGGCTCAAGCAGAGGTGTGTCATAGATGCCCCCTACCAACTGCTTCGAGCCTCTCCACCCAAATTAGAGTCAAAGGAGAGAGCCGTAGGCCTAAATTACTTAAATAATTGTTTTTGTTCTTTGCTTCTATAGCCACAGTAACAAAACTTCCAGTATCCTTTTAAACCAGGATTAATTCTTTCTCCAGGAGCACCGTGATATAAATTACAGTGGACTTAGTATAAAAAAGCAGAGCGTAGCATCGAGAGCCCAAAAGAAAGCCATGGGAGAACCTGGATCACCAGCTCCCTAAACTTGGGCAACTTGCTTCCTCTCTTCAGGCCTCAGTTTCCCCATTCATTAAAGGACCAGTATTGTCCTAGAACACATCCCCAAATCTAGAGCCTCAACCTGCCCCCAACTCTCTCCCCGGCCACCCCACGAAAAGCGCAACTGATTTATTTCCTTTAATAGCAAAGAAACAAACCTTTGGGTGTGAAGCACCCACCTGCCGGCCGGTGGGCGGGGAGCCAGAGCCCGGCGCGTCGCCCGGCGCGTGTGCGCGCCGCCCCGCCCCCGCCGGCGCCGCCCGGCTCGCGGGCGCGCGCAGCAGGCCCGGCCGGGTGAGTGGAGCCGTCAGGGCCTGGTGCTTTGCGCCGCCACTGGCGGGACCTTGCGTGGCCTCCGGACGTGCGAGCGCGGGTGCGGGCGTGGGGGGATGCGGGGAACCTCGCGGCCCTTCCGGGGCTCGGGCCGGGAGCTCTGGGGCGGCCGGGCCTGGGGCGGCGGGCGCTGGCATTTGCGGGGCCGGGGACGCCCGCCGACGTGCTGCACGATTCCGGGGCCGGGACGGCGTGGGCATGCCCAGCCCAACGCTGCTGGGGCCGAGAGTCTGCTCGCGGAGGCCTGGGCACCAGGAGTAGCCCACGTGCTCGGGCCGCGGTCTGGAGACCGGGGACGAGCGCACAGAAAGTTTGGAGGCTGGGCCGGGAGCGCGGTCGCCACGTGGGCTCTGCTCCGGGGTCAGGTCCGGCCTGAGCGACAGGCTTCGCACGGAGGAAACCCGGGGTCGGGGCGAGGGCGGCGGCGTCTCTCTGCCCCACCCTGACTTGAAATGTACAGCCTACTCTTCCTAATCATTCATTTGTCACCAGATTTTTCTGGAACAACTGCCCGACAGTTGGGGTGTCCAACAGGTTAGTCAGACCAGGCGGTTTACTGTGTTTTCAGAAGTGTAATCCTGGGAGTCATGGGACCGAATTACTGCACTAATTAGCTATGAATTCGGCGCCAGGCCTTTGATATCACCGGGCATATGTTTAAGTGGAGGAGCCTGGTTTACCCAGCTTCTTCCACCTTCCCTTTCCTTGGCCTCCTCATCTCTGGCCTCATCCTTTGTAACGTCATGGTCACTAAAGTACATTAATGAGGTGCAGTCCTTTTTCCCCCTCTAAAACTGAACTGGAGAAGTAACTGCTAATCACAGCGTTAGGTCGGCAGGACAACCAGTTTTCCCTCTCTGAATTGCTAGACATTTCGGAGGGCCTAAACAACCTTGTTACAGGCAATAGATCATTTCTCTCAGGTAGGGGTGTGTGTGTATGTGTTTAATTGAGCTGAGTTTGCCTCTCTGTTACTGGATCTAAAATTTACGTAGAGAACATACTATATTAATGCAGGTTTTTGGGCCCCAGCTACCAGAAGTGCTAATACAGTAGGTTTGATGTAGGGCCCAGAAATGTGCACGTTAACCAGCGTTCCCGGTGACTCCACTGAGCTGTAAAATACTGCCCTGGAGGTGATATACACACTTCCCTCCCCTGATTGGGAATAACCACCGGTGGCTCAGGTGCCTTTCAGCTCTGACGATGCTGCTTAGTACCAAAGGGCCAGCTGCTGTCAGAAGAATAGTCCCTGAACAAACCATGCTTCCCTCAACTTTGTTTTCTGTAAAGCTTTTGAGATTTTTCTCTAAGATTATATACAAAGGAAGAAAAAGGGCGGGGGGCAGGAAATTAATTCAGCAAACTTCTCCTGGAGACCTCCTATGTGCCAGACTCTGCTAGTGTTCTGGGAGTGTGCGGATAGCCTGCCCCTTCCCTTACAAAGTTGTGTTAGGTCTTCCTGCCAGTGCGTATTCCCACAGACGGGGTGAGGGCGCTGCAGAGTGGGTACCAACACTGACTTTCTTGTGGAGTTTTAATCCTTCAGAGTTGTTTAGATTCATTTATTATTATTTTTAAAAATCTGTGGGCACTTAGTAAAATATGAACCTTGAATCTTTTGATGTAATCATTTTACATTTTAATGATTATAGTCAACTCAAATTGGACAATTGCTTTTTTTTTTTTACTTTTTCTAATTGAAATAGGATTGACATAGAACATTATAGTAGTTTCAGGGTACAATAGAATAATCCAATATTTATATAATTGCTTTTTAAAAGCTTGCTTTTTTCCCCTTGTAGCTCTTTAAAAATATTTACTGTTACTTCTGTTTGGATGGTCTGTGAGATTTATAGGCAGGCTTGTGTTGGCTCTACTTTTCTGGACAAAGCATTCTGTTGGTTATGATATTTATTAGATTCTAAGATATACTTTTTTACTGTTTCTGAAATTGTGATGCATCTTACAATTTTTTTTTACATTCTGTGTGGTATAGAATGTCATGTCTTCTTCCCTCCACTTCTCAAAGGCTGTTAAAAAGAATTATTATTTTACACAATGGGTAGTGTGAGGATCAGAGAAATAGTATATTTTCCCAGTAACCTCCAAGTTAGGTTCCTACGAACTGAACCTCAAATCATTACAATGTGAACATAGAGAAATGGTAAGTGATGTAACTTTTGGCAGTAGAAGTAGTGAAGTGTGTATTCTAACAAAAGCATTTGTTATGCAGTGTTGGGGTTTGTTTGTTAGTGATCATAGATGGAAAAAATGCTGTAAGTGATTTTATTTTTGGCTTAAGTATTCCACGTACTTTGTTTAACTGCACTTTCTGGGAAATGTGCTTATACTGTGTTCATATATTATGCTTAAAGAAAAACCTTTCATTTGTCTCTTTCTGCTGCTCACATCCCTTAAATTTTAAACTGACCAATTGTGAGAGATAAGAGATGTGTGGCTGAATATGAAATTACTTTTTCATCCCTGGGTACTTTCAATGACACAAACCTTCTGAAACAATCTCTTTTTAAAAATTAAATGTGAGCAAAGTATCAGGGCTCTCCAAGACCATTCCTGAGTTCAGTGACTTGCTAAGACTCCTGGCTGATTGATTACAGCAGAAGGAGACCAAGTGCTTAATTGTTCCAGTGACTTAGTTGTGACAGCTACACAGTTGCCAAGTAGGGAAGCTCATTAGACACTTAGTATCCAGGATTTTTTTTTTTTTAACTGGAGGCTGGTCACCTAAGTGCCCTCTTCTTGGAAGTGCCAAAGTCCCAGACTCCCAGAAGGAAAACAGATGGTCAGGATAAGCCACATTGTTTGCACAAACAGTTGAGGCACAGTGAGTCACTCTTACCATTTAAATGGAGGCTGAAATGAGAATTCCTTGCTGTCAGCCATAAATTTGGCCTTTCATAGAACAGCACTGCTCTTTGCTAATCTGTTTTCATATCTGAGTTCCAAGTACTAGCAATACTTTTTTCACTGAAGTCTTGATTCTTTGGTTGAGAAATCAGAATGGCCTGGAAAACTTAGAAATAGGAACCATTTTTAAACAAACTTTTGTCTTATTGATGATGTTACATAAAATACTAAAGTTAAGTTTTTTCTAAGCTTAAACCTTTACCCCTTCAGTGCAAGCATTTAGTATCTGTTTTTATTAGTTTTCCACCATCATCCTGTTTCCCTACCAGACTCTTGGTCTGAGCTATCTGTGGGTGCAACATTTAGAAGCTAAAATGAGGTCACTAGAGGGTTTTGTATTTTGACGTTTCCACTTCCCAGTTGGTTCAGTTTACATTTTGGTTGCATTCTATAGGTTTATTTATGAATTAGTTGTTGCAGTAAGTAACCAATTGTTCCAGGGTTTATTCCCAGGCCAGACTACTTAGTCCACACTGTAGCTCAAATACAGCTTTGTCATAGTGACAAAGGCGCAGAAAACAGTGTTCTCGCAATTCTGACAGCCCAACCAACTAGGAAACCGTAATGTCTATAAATAAGTTACTGGTTTCTGGGAAAAATTGGTTTCTATAAGTGCAGATTTTTAAAAGCTTTTTTGGAGACAGAGACTCCTTTAAGAATCTGATGAAAGCAATGGAGTCCCCAACCCCTCCTAGGAAAAAAAGAGTTTAAATAGAAATTTGCAGTTTCAGGAAAGTCATTTAATTTGAATTACCGTTCTTGAACCCCAGATGGAAGACACCTGCGTGATAAGTGTGCCTGTAGCTGTGGTGTGGGCGCCGTTCTGAGAAAGGGCTGGCAGCGCCTGGGAGCGTTGCTCTTCTTGTCACTCCCGTGTGGCCAGTCTGGGGACCGGCAGCAGCTCACTGCCTGGGAGTTCTAGTTGGACGCACAGAATCTCAGCCCCGCCTCCGGTCCAAGTGCCCCGGCCAGGTGTGTGCACATTCAAGAGGAGGAGTGCTGTGGTAGAGGTTAATGATGTCGGGATTTAATGTTGAAAAGTTAGTGCTTTTTAAAGATGTGGGATATAACTACCTTTAGCCTTCACTTTTCAGCTTCTAATTAGTTTATTTTTTATTTTAAGTGGGGGAGAGATTTCTGATAAAGTGGCACTTTTCAGGAATAGGCTGAGATTTGGAAGTGAGGAGGTTCACCTGGTTGAGGAAGACTTGGGAGCAGGCAACTTCTGGTTGCGGCCACCAGGTGACACCACTGGCCAGGACGTGTTAGCTGCCTGAACGGCAGGTGGGGGCGGGTTGCTGTGGGTGGCTTTGAGTCAAGTGTTTGTAACTCAAAATACATCTCGTTAGACTCGGGACCTGGTGGTGATTGAAGCCAAATGAAAGATTTTTGATTTTGCTGTGTCAGTGGCCACCGATTAAAGATTTTTGATTTTGCTGTGTCACTGGCCACAGGCCAAAACTGTGACTAGGAATTGCCAAGATAGTTGAATCATTTAAATTGAGATAATTATTCTTCTTAATAAACAAACAATGAATTCCACAACTTAGTGGACAAGGAAAACATGCTGTCTCTTTGATGAATGCGTGGTCTGACGTTTGAGGTTGAATCATGTTTCAGAAGAAATGGTGTTGGCGGAAGGTTGTATCGCATCCTGGAGGACAGGCACACAGAGTCTCCTGAGGGCGCAGCCGTGTGTGCATGATCTGCTAACGCCAACACATGTTCTTTGTTTTTTCCGTAGGTTTGTGTTTCCTCACAGCGAGGTCGCGAAGACAGAACGATGCCAAAGAAAGCAAAGCCTATGGGGGCTGGGGAGGAAGAGGGACCCGTTCCCCGTAAACAGCTGAAGGTGGAGGCAGCTGGGGGGCCCTCCTCTTTGAACTTTGACAGCCCCAGTGATTTGTTTGAAAGTTTAATTTCACCCATCAAGACAGAGACTTTTTTCAAGGAATTCTGGGAGCAGAAGCCCCTTCTCATTCAGAGAGATGACCCTGCGCTGGCCGCGTATTATCAGTCGCTTTTCAAGTTGTCGGATCTGAAGACTCTGTGCGGCCGGGGTATGTGCTATGGAAGAGACATAAATGTCTGCCGGTGTGTCAGTGGGAAGAAGAAGGTTTTAAATAAAGATGGCAAAGTGCACTTTCTTCAGCTGAGAAAAGATTTTGATGAGAAAAGGGCAACGATTCAGTTTCACCAACCTCAGAGATTTAAGGTAACAGATGTTCCCCATTGCAGAATCCTCGTGTGTATTAAAGTGTTAACATTTGACCGCGGACCAGCTCAGGGATGAACCTGTGGTTTGATGATGATTTGCTTCCCGCCAACTTGAGAAGAGGTAGCACCTGTCTCTTCTTCAAATGCATCCCAAAGTAGGAGACTTTATGTTATCTTTTGGCTGAATTGTTAGAAAATGCCCGACATTCAGGATGGACGTGGTTGGGTGTCACAGAGCTGCAAAAACTAAATTGCTAGTTTGTAATGCTTATTAAAGTACTATTATGCCTCCAGGATATTGTTTACATTTTGGTATGTGGTAGACATTTCTATTGGGTTTGTCCTGCCATAGTTTAAGTCATGATAGAATGAAGGCAGTCATTTTCTTGAAGTTGCCTCCCTTTACTGCCTGCATCTGCCTAGGTGGAGCCTTCAGAGCCACGGCCAGACACATACCAGGCCAGACACATACCAGACGTGTGTTCGAGAAAGAGATTTCACCCTTAGGAGAAGCAGCACCCCCATGTGGCTGTGAGGAGCTGGGCCCTGCAAGGCTGCTTCTGCGGCGACTGTCGTATGTGTAGGAGAGCTTTGATTTGCAAGTCTGAAAGACTGGCTCCCTTTTTACTTTTCTACATCAGTGATTGACATTTGAGAAGTAATCTGCCTCCTCTGCGCTCAGTTTTGGCATTTATAATATGCAGACTCGGGAGAAGCTGATGTACTTTTGTAGAGGTTTGAGGTCTGTATGTCACAGGTGGCCCGAACAAGCAGTGGCCTGTTCTGAGTTTTAGTTTTCTCCCCATTCAGAAGTCAACTTCTGTGACCCACGGTGAATCAAAGTGACAGCGTGGGAGGAGAAGGAAGAGCGGTTCAGGAGGTTCCGTGTGGAGGAGCATCGTTCTAGCTGTGTTGGTGGCTCCTGGGACTTTGTCATCCGTTACCAATAATGTTGCCCACGACTGAACCCAAAAGACAGCTGGTTAGACCCCATTATGCCCATCTGGTGCAGAATCAAATCTGATGAATGAGTCCCTTGTCTAAAGGATCCTGAACCTGTCTGTACTCCAGA
This sequence comes from Micronycteris hirsuta, assembly GCA_004026765.1. Classification (NCBI taxonomy): domain Eukaryota; kingdom Metazoa; phylum Chordata; class Mammalia; order Chiroptera; family Phyllostomidae; genus Micronycteris; species Micronycteris hirsuta. Next base: position 12,136 of record PVJI01027789.1, read on the forward strand.
TAAAGTTTAAGTGCTCTTAGATTTCTCAGTACAAGTCCCGATTCCTGATATTACATCTCAATCATTCAAAGTTAAAATGTCCCTGAAATGCCGAGCTTTTGGCTCAAGCACCCAAAAGGAATGTAAAAATCACTTGCCAAATCAAGTAATGATTTGAATTCAGTGTCGCTTCTCTTTGAGCCAGTCCTTGACTCTTTACCTGGGTAGAAGCAGCACTTTTAAAGTTTTACTATATTTTTGAAGCAGCACTTTTTAAAAAAAGACTTTATTTATTTTTAAGGGGAGGGAAAGAAATATCAATGTGTGAGAAACATTGGTTGCCTCTTGCACACCCTAGTGGGGGACCTGGCCTGCAACCCAGGCATGTGCCCTGGCGGGGATCTAACCGGCGACCTTTTGGTTCTTAGGACAGCGCTCACCCCACTGAGTTACACCAGTCAGGGCTGAAGGAGCACTTTTAAAAGTGGGTTTTAGAGACCTAAAAACTATGAACGTAAAAGATCAGTAAGTTGATTATATGAATTTGGTTACACATTAGTAGAAAGTTATTTGTCATGTGTGATGTCCACTGTGGCTGCCTTTTCTCTGCCTCAGAATCATCTTGGACTTTTCTCTGCTTATTAAGCCTTGCACATTCCTCCTTCCGACTTCCAGGTGGCCAAAAATGTTTTTGTTTTTGTTTTTGCCCAGTGGACTCAGCTCTGTGGCCATGTTTATTAAAACAGGAAGGATGAGCTTCCGAAGTCTAAGGTCAGCCTCCAGGCTAGACTAGGACACACCCTGGTTCTTTGGTCTTTCCTTTGCCAGTAGTTGAGAGACCTCTAAGCTGTAGGAGCTCATCCTCTTACACTAGAAGCTGGTTCTAAGTATTATTTTATGAGGAAGTTTAATGTGTGTGTTTGATTAAGAATGGTCATATTAATATCAGGATAGAAAGTCTAGAGGGCAGGTCATCCTCTTGTTATTGGGTCTTAGAACATGCACAGCTTATTCTAGTTGGTCTGGAAATGAGTCTGCCAGAAAGCTGTAAGTGGGTGGGGAACACCTACTTTGTTCCCCACCTGCTCTGTGCAATCCATATATCAAACATCTGGGTGAGTTTACCAAGTACTCACATGGGTGTTAACTTTTTTTTTTTAGATTTAATTTATTTTTAGAAAGGGAAGGGAGGGAGAAAGAAGGAGAAAAATATCAATGTGTGATTGCCTCTCACGTGTTCCCTACTGGGGACCTGGCCTGCAACCCAGGCATGTGCCCTAGACTGGGAACTGAACTGATGACCCTTTGGTTCGCCGGCTGGCACTCAATCCACTGAGCCACACCAGCCTGGGCTGCATATTGAACCTTCTGACAGACATTTGAAATAGAGAAGTCATTGTGGGCTCCATTTTACATGTGAAAACCTGGAATTCATAGGAGTTACTTTTCATAGCTACTAAAAAGTTAGGAATTCTGACTCCAAATTTTATTACCACACTTTGAAAGATGGTAATTGAAAGGTAGGGCTTTTGTCATGTTTGTTTTTTCCTCTCTTTAGGTGTATGCGTGGGCTTCTGGTCTGAGCCGGGCATTCAGTTTTGATTGTGTGAGTCAGTGGAGAGAGGAGGCTGTACCCACCTGGGAGAGGCTTCCACCTTTCCGTTGTTATTCTGGGTTCCCCTCGGCATCTCCAGACATAATTGGGAAGACAGATTTCAGGAGCCTTGGTTGTGGCTAAGTCAGCGCTGGTGAAGTAGTAACACTTACTCGTATATACTGCTTTGCAATTTTAATGCGATTGGAGAGTTATTTTATGCTACTCCCCATACAGTCTTAGGGTAGGAGTCTTCATTTTACAAATAAAGAAGCTAAAGTCCCCTAACCTAGCTTGTAACTATAACTTGGACTGAAATTGATTGACTTCAATCTCTGTATAGTAGGTCGCACTTGGCAGATTCACAAGCTAGAGGCCCAGGAGAGAAGGGAAAATTGTGTAATTGATAGGGTTTTTGGTAACCTTTAAGACAAAAAGAGACATAAACTCATCAATTACAGACCCAGATGCTTGAGTTGGGAGCCAGAAAGTTACCCATATGGTCCTGAGACACCTCCCAGGCCATCAGAGAAGGGAGACACCCTGGCTTTCCAGTGGCTCCAGTCACCATAAGTGTAATTACAGAGCAGGGTCCTGCCAGCCCCTTTGTGGTATAAACTGGACTCCTTGGGAGCTCTAACTCTTTGGAGCTGTTCAGATGCTATTAAATTATTTTTCCTGTGTTAAGTAGAACTCTTAAGTACTGAGACCTATAAATAGAGTAGCCCAGTGGTCTGTATAAAGATGCCTCCTGAAGCTTTCTTCATATTGGCCCAGTTCTTTCTCACTTGATATTTTTAATACTGTAGATCCCGTTTCTTTTTTGTTTTTAATTTTTTTTTTTTATTTTTAGAGGGGAAGGCAGGAAGGCAGAGAAGGAGAGGAACAGCAATGTGTGGTTGCCTCACATGGCCCTCACTGGGGATCTGGCCCGCAACCCAGGCACATGCCCCGATTGGGAATTGAACCGGTGACCCTTTGGTTCGCAGCCTGCGCTCAATCCACTGAGCTACACCAGCCAGCGCTGTAGATCCCGTTTCAGTTCAGAGGTGGGACTAAGTCCCAAGCGTGTTGGTCGTGTTGGCTTACTCAGCAAATACTTTGTATGTTTTAGCGTTTTCTACGTGCTGCTCACTGTTCATTCATGTGCTTGAAACAAGGCTCTTCAGTGTCCTCTGACTTGTCTGTAAGATAATTCCTTAGAGTGCCATTAGAGACTCGTGGTTAAAGGCACAGACTCTGGAGCTGGGCAGTCTGGATTTGAATCCTGGCTCCATTATTTACTAGCTGTGTGTTCTCGCCTTGGTTTCCTCATTTGTAAACTGGAGAGAATGATACTACGCACCTTACGAGACAGGGTTGTTGGGAACGTTAAGTAATGAACAGACGTAAGTGTTTAGAAACAGTGCCTGTCACACAGGCAGTGCTGGTGATATTTACGTGGCCTATTTTCTACCTCCCCTCTTCACATCTGCCTTGGGAAGTCAGGTTTCTTTCTCTCTTGCAGGAAGATGTGGCTCCTCTCTGGGCCCCTCAGCCTGCCTTATTACCCTCAAGGGTGGATTAGTGACTGGAGAGGGAATTTACTCAGCGGCCTCTTCCCTCCTCCCCTGTCTGTACCCACTTTCTAGGTTATCATGTCTTCACCCATTGCTGTAAATACTAATTTTGTGCAGGGAATTCCCAAATGTGAGTCTTTAGTCCTTACTTTTTGCCAGAACTTCAGCCAGCCAGCCAGCAGCTTACTTAAAAACATCTCCATATAGGGGTCATAGCAGCTCAAACTCAACGTTTCTAATGCAGAACTTTACCTTCCCCTTATGAAAACTTGTTCTTTTTCAAGTCTTTCCTATTTCAATGAATGGAACTGGGAGCTAACAAATTGTCCAAATCTGAGACCCGGGAGTATTTTTTACTCTTCATGTTCCCTCACCCCTTTTGCACTTAGTCTGTCAGCGGGTCTTATCAGCGCTATTCAAAGAGAATTTTGACTTTTCTACTTCTCCCTCTCCCGTCCCACCACCTTGGTCATTTCTTGCCAGGGCTGCTGCCCTAGTAGTTTCCCGACTGACTTCTCTCGCTTTTCATCAGTCCATTCATTCCCTCAATGATAGCCAGAGTGAGCTTTTATTTTTTTAAAGATTTTATTTATTTATTTTTTAGAGAGAGGAGAAGGGAGGGAGAAAGAGCAATGTATGGTTGCCTCTCACATGGCCCTCACTGGGGACCTGGCCTGCAACCCAGGCATGTGCCCCGACTGGGAATCGAACCGGGACCCTTTGGTTCCCAGCCCGCACTCAATCCACTGAGCTACACCGGCCAGGCCAGAGTGAGCTCTTAAAAACATAAATCGAATCACGTCAATTCCCTGTTTAAAATCCTGTGTGACTGCAGATTGCCTGCCTTGCCGGTCTCGTTTGTGTGCTCACATCTTTCTGTGGTGTGTGTGCCAGAGCAGAAGATTCTTGAGGGCAGAAGTGTTGGCTCTTTTACTGCTTATTAATTCTTGGTGTCTGGAACTTAACAGCTGCAGTAAAGGTTTGGTAAACAAATAAGAACGTGTTCTATCTCTCATTGCTAATGTATTTTTCACCTCTCCCCCTTTTCTCTTCCTCTTCTTCTCTCTCCTCCCCTCCCCTCCTCCCTGCTCCTCTTTTCTTTTTTTTTAAAGGATGACCTTTGGAGGATCCAGGAGAAGCTTGAATGCTACTTTGGTTCCTTGGTTGGCTCGAATGTGTACATAACTCCTGCTGGATCTCAGGGCCTGCCACCCCATTATGATGATGTTGAGGTAAGAGAGGAAGAAGGTTGCTCGGCTTGGGGAAGAAGGGGTTGCTGTGAGCCGGTCCGGAGTGGTTGTCAGGGCTCAGTTCCACTCTCGGGCCAGGTTTCTGTCCTCTCTTCCTGTGCGGTCTCTGGAGCTCTTGGCCTCACTAGATGTTGGGCCAAATTTACTCTCATCAAACTGGTTTCCTCCTCCTTCTCCAAGGGGAGAGATAGTTTCCAACCTGGTTAATATAAAGAGCCACACATTCCTACGAAACAGGTATTTATTGACTTTATCTACAGAAAAGTGTGATTGGCTTTTCCTTGAACTTGACTACATATGGTCTTTAATAAGGTGAGGTCACAAGCAATTTTTACATCTGCTTTCATTTTGTTCTTTTTCTGTAGCTGCCAAAAAAATTTTTTTTTTCCATTTGTGAAAATCTTGGGGCAGCTTGAATGAAGGTCATGGTTTCGCTTAAGCACTGGCACCTTGACAAGTGTCGAGTTCACTCTCCTGTGGCCGCCCACGGAAAGTTAACTCTTTGGTGTAGGTATTTGGTAGTTTTATTTTTGTACCAACACAAGGTGTGAATGCAGTAATTAGTAAAACATCATTATTACCCTTTTGAGAGCAATTTGGTATCAATACATTTTCCAGAATTTTTTGGTTCTTTAAAAGTATATTTTAACAGAGTATTAAAATATCTTTGGCTGAATGAAGAATAAAAAACTTGAAGCTTTTCTACCTGCCAAAGATTATATTCAG
>PVJI01027790.1:0-17278 GCA_004026765.1 Micronycteris hirsuta
TTTCATCACCATAAGTATGTCAGGCTACTCCCTTCAGGCCTGAATTGTTTCTGTTGAGAAATCAGATAACAATCTACTTGGTGCTTTCTTATATGTAACAACTTGCTTCTTTCTTGTTTTAGAAACAAGGTTTCTAGTTTTAGGATTCTGTCCTTATCTTTAAGCTTTATAATTTTAATGTGTCTTGGTGTAGGCCTCTTTGGATCCAATTTGTTTGGGACTCTATGAGCTTCCTGAACTTGTGTGTCTTTTTCTTCCATGAGATTAGAAAAGTTTTTGGTCATTTTATATATTTTTAAATATATTTTATTGATTATGCTATTACAGTTGTCCCATCACCCCCTTTATTCCCCTCTGCCCTGCACACTTCCTCCAACCCACAATCCGCCCCCCCCCTTCCTTTAGTTCATGTCCTTGGGTCATACATATAAGTTCTTTGGCTTCTACATTTCCTATACTATTCTGTTTATTTTCTACCTACCATTTATGCTACTTTTCTCTGTACCTTTTCCCCCTCTTTCCCCCTCCCACTCCCCTGTTGATAACCCTCAATATGATCTTTATTTCTGTGGTCATGTTCCTGTTCTAGTTGTTTGTTTAGTTTGCTTTTGTTCTTGTTTTTTGTGTGGTTATTAATAACTGTGAGTTTGCTGTCATTTTACTGTTCCTATTCTTTATCTTCTTTTTCTTAGATAAATCCCTTTAACATTTCATATAATAATGGCTTGGTGATGATGAACTCCTTTAACTCGACCTTATCTGAGAAGCACTTTATCTGCTCTTCCATTCTAAATGAAAGCTGTGCTGGATAGAGTAATCTTGGATGTAGGTCCTTGCCTTTCGTGACCTGGAATACTTCTTTCCAGCCTCTTCTTGCCTGAAAGGCCTCTTTTAAGAAATTATCTGTTAGTCTAATGGGAATTCTTTTGTAGATAACTGTCTCCTTTTCTCTTGCTGCTTCTAAGGTTCTCTTCTTATTTTTAATCTTGGATAATATAATTATAATGTGCCTTGGTGTGTCCCTCTTTGGGTCCTACTTCTTTGGGACTCTCTGAACTTCCTGGATTTCCTGGAAGTCTATATCCTTTGCCATATTGGGGCAGTTCTCTTTCCTTATATGTTCAAATGAGTTTTCAATTTGTTGCTCTTCCGCTTCTCCTTCTGGTACCGCTATAATTGGGATGTTGGAACATTTAAAGATGTCTTGGAGGTTCCTAAGCCTCTCCTCATTTTTTTTGAAGTCTTATTTCTTCATTCTTTTCTGGTTGAATGTTTCTTTCTTCCTTCTGGTCCACGCCATTGTTTGGAGTCCCAGTTTCCTTCCCATCACTATTGGTTCCCTGCAGATTTCCCCTTATTTCTCTTAGTGTATTCTTCATTTTTCATCTAATTTGTGACCAAATTCAACCAATCCTGTGAGCATCCTGATTTCCAGTGTTTTCAACTGTGCATCTGATAAGTTGTCTATATCTTCATCACTTAGTTGTATTTTTTCTGGAGGTTTGATCTGTTCTTTCATTTGGGCCTTTTTTTTTTTTTTTTTTTTTTTTTTTTTTTTTTTTTTTTTTTTTTTTTTTTTTTTTTTTTTTTTTTTTGTCTTGGAGCACCTGTTGCATAGTTAGGGTGGAGCCTTGGGTGTTCACCAGGGTGGGGTGACTCACATTTCTGCATTGTGATGCTGTATGTGGGGGAGGGGTCTGAGAAGGAACAATGCCACTTTCTCTTCTCTCTGCTGGATTTCTGTCACTCCCTCTGCTACCCACAGGCAAAGTGGGCTCTTCTGGTGCTGATTCCTAGGTGGGTGGGCTTGTGTACATTCTAGGACACTGTGGGTCTCTCCTACGAACTCTCCTATGAGGCTGGGAGTTTCTCCTACTGCAGCCTCAACCCCCACAGTTGTTTTCAGTCAGTGGTTTGAGGCTTTATTTCCCTGAGCCAGAACCCTGGGTTGCATGGTCTGTTTCACTCTCCAGCTGTTCCTCCTGGTTTATCTACACTTGAATGTGGGACTACCTGCTCCTCTGGCACTGCCTCACTGAGTCCACCAGCTGCTGCCTTGCAGGTCACCTGCAGCCTTGCCTGCTCTGCTTCACAATCTGCTGCCTGGCTGGATCCGCCTGCTGCCACCTTGCCACGAGTCCTCTCTGCCCGGCTGCCCATCTCTGTCCCTCCTACCAGTCTGGATGGATGTGTCTTCTTTAACTCCTTGGTTTTTAGACTTCCATACAGTTCGATTTTCTGTCACATCTGGTTGTTTATTGTTTATAAATTTTTGTTGTCTTTCTTTTGGTTGTGTGAGGAGGCACAGTGTGTCTACCTATGCCTCCATCTTGGCCAGAAGTCTGGTCATTATATATTTGAATAGGTCCTTGATCCCTTGCACATTGTCTTCATAACATGCATATATTGTTACACTTTATGGTGTCCAAAATGTTTAAGCTCTCCTCATTTATTAAAAAATTCTTTTTTTTCTTTTTGTTGCTCTTTCTGGGATTTTTTTTTTCTACCCTGTCTTCCAAATCACTTATTCAATCCTCTGCTTCATCTAATGTACTGTTTATTCCTTCCAGTGTATTATTTATTTCATACATTGCATTTTTTATTTCTGAGTGGTCCTTTTTTATGGTTCCTATGTATTTTTTCATACTTTTTAGTATCCTTATAATCATTAGTCTAAACTCTCTATCTGATAAATTGGTATCCTCCATTTCATCTAGTTTTTCTTCTGGATAATTCTTTTGATCTTTCACTTGGGGGACTGTTTCTTTGTCTTCTACTTTGGCTGCTTCCTTGTATTTTCTGCCTTAGTAGTTAAACTAATCTTTAAGTCATATAGCCTTAAGTTGTAACCAGTAGCTTGGCTTAAGGTCCACAGGGTGAGACAGAATAATTCCTGTGAGTTGAGCTATTGCTCCCCCTCAGGCCGATGCCACGTTTAGAGGAGTACTCTGAGAAAGATGGCTTCTGCAGTATGGAGAATGACTTAGCACAGGGATCCTGGATGCCATTTCTTTAGTTGTCTTCCTAGAGCCACCAATCCCAGACTGTCCTCTAGCATCTCTAGTCCACTCTGCCCTCCCTCTGCCAGAGCCTAGGGTAAGTGACTGCAAATGAAATTTTAGTGTTTTCCATTTAAGAGGCTCTCTGCATCTCTAGCCATACCTGCCTGGCAGACAGAATTCTTTCTGCTTTTAACAGCTGGATGTTATCTGGATTCCTTTGTAGCTGTGGTGGTATAGGCTGGGGAGCCAAGCTTGGCGTTTACACCCCACACTTCTCATGGAGAATGATCTGGCTGCTGAACTATCTCTGGAACTTCATCTGCCACCCATTGGAGACCAGCCATCCCTCTCACACCTCCTCTGCCCTCTTTACCAGTCTCGGTGTGGTGAAGTGGTTTCTTCTGTCTGTCTGTGGTTTAAGGCTTCTTTATCTCCAGTTAGTGTTCAGTTAGTTACTAGGGATGATACTGCTAATATTTAGTTGTAATTCCCGATTAGTCCTGATATGAGGTTAATGTAACTTCCACTTACTTCTCCACCATCTTATATCTCCCGTCAATTTATTTTCGATCAGATATTACTGCCTTTTATGATTAAAGGCCCATGGGGATATTCCATTTTCCTGGTGCATATTTGGAGCAGGCTGTGTAGAGGTGCATGGGGTGAAAAAGTAACGGCCTTAAATTTGTATCATTATTATTCTGGCCACCTCCTTGTTTTCCCCCAAATCATCTTTTTTGGAGAGAATGTGGGAAGTTGGTTATTATTTAATTAAATTTGTTTTTATATGATAATATCAATAGAAACTTGTAAAAGGAATTTTTTGTTAGGTTCCTTGAGATGACTTCAATATCCTGAACTCCTTGTGGATTACTATAATCTAATGCATTAGTAATTATCAGCTGGTAATATATTTATTATACTGACTATAATAATTTCTGAGCCCTGTAGGGAATATGTAAATGAATAAAATATAGTCCCTGCCTTCAAGAAACTTTTAATTTAGGGAAGAGAAAATACACATATAAAAAGTTAACTGTACCAAGACCATTAGGATTATATGAGTGGTCCAGACAGTCAGTATGGTTTAAGTATAACACATGGGCATTTTCAGTTCTGCTGACTTTTTTTTTGTTGTTTTGCTTGTGATCATGAAGCAAGGTCTGTGGCATGAAGCTTATTTAAAAATGTTAATCATGAATATCAAATTCCTGCTTATAGCATTACTGGAATTTTGCACCAGCAAAGTATTTCAAAGTTTCAAATGAAAGCCCTTGAGGTACCATGTAAAGAGGACATATATTTGCTTAAGCTATTTGAGTGGAATTTAATGTCTGGAAAAAGATCCCCTCTGGGGTGGAGTGTGGGAGGTGACTTCCCTCCCCCACCTCCTTTATTTTCATTCCTTTTTTGTCTCACTTCTCCCTCTTTTCCTCTGACTCTTTTGCTCAGTTTAGAAGATTTACCAGCCTAATTGGGATTCTCTGTCACAGAGGTCCATTGAAGGCAGGAAAAGAAAGGAGGGATATTGAGCGGAGGCAGCACCCTATTACAAAAGCAATTTTTCCCTAAATGAAATTTCATATCTAACAAATAAACTGTTCTATTTCAAATGTACTGCAATTAAAACTCTACATCATATAACTAAACTAAACTAAACTAAATATACTAACTCTGGGGATATAGTTTTTAGTGTTCACGATATAATTGCAAAATTATAAAACAGTCAATTCACACTGGGCCTGCAGGGCATTGATATTTAATAGAGAAGTTCTACCGTGATGGGAATTTCATTTAGTTCTTCTTCCAATTAGTGAAAATATTTTCATTAACCCCAGTGATTGAAATACACAGGGTCTCACAGAGTCAAATTCTCCTATCTTTCTAGATGCTGAATTAATTCATACAAGGAAATAATTGATTAAGATGATTGATTGGGCAATGCTTGTATATAAGTTGAAGAGCTGAAAGTTGTGGGATTGTGGACAGTGAATGGGTTCGTTTTTTATTTTAGAACCTTGAAAACCATATAGTGGTCTGGGAGAAGGAACATGATGGATAGGTATATACCTGCAGGAAGGATAGGGCATCTTTAGGGTAGCCTTTTAATAGATAATTCTAAAAGTTAGAGTTAAATTTTAGAACTTTTAAATCTAGTTATAAGTCAAAATATGGGGAATTGAAATATAAAGTGACTTGCACACCATTGTCAGCTGTTACAGATAAAATCTAATACTCTTCTTTGTTGGGGATTCTGTTAACGTTAGTTTTCCTTATACAACTATTTCCTCACTTTTCTTAGTTATAGAATGAGTATGATATTGTTTATATTTTTCATTTTACAGTATACACTTGTCAGTGTTATAATTATCAGACCCCCAGGCAAGGAGCTGGGAGCATTAGTCAGTGGGGAAATCATTATTCATATCTCTGCTAATAATTGTTCCAAGAGCTCTGGGCATGGAAGAAGTCACAGTGATTTTAGTACCAGAAGTATTTGGTTCTTCAGCCATGCCTGTTGAAGATGTAAAAAGTTTTCCTTTGGCACTAGAAAGCAAAAGACTCACTTGGTTGTAAGATTTTCAGGCAAACAAAGAGTAAATAAAATGTGTGGGTAGTATGTGTATGTTGGAGTGAATTGGTTGGAGTGAGAACACATTTGCTTTCCTGAGCAGTTTAAGCTTTAACCAAGGTATTGGACCAGCAACTATAACCATTTACCTGATATTAAAATATTTAACTTATGTTTATTCCAGCCCTGACATATACTTTGTCCTGTTATGATTATTATATTTTGAGTCTGGATAAGGCCTAGGACTGGTGGTCCAGCCTGAAGTCAACCTCTTCTATGAACTTTGTGTCTAGCTTTGGATAGCCTGTGAGATTCAAGTTATATGAAGTTCTAAAAAGATAAAATTCAGTGTAGTGACCAGGAGATAATCCCAATTATCTCCTCCAGTGTTTTTCTAGTTCTTAAGGAATCTACAGGAAAGGGCGTATCTACTTGGTAGGTGTCTGTGAAAAGCTGGGGATATAAGCTTAGCCAGAGGCTCTCTTCCATTTCCATTGCCCTTCCTAAGGTAAAGGTCTCCCTGAGGTTGAACTACTGGAGAAGATCTGACAGTTTTCCCTCCCCAGGTGGCTCAGTTGGTTGGAGCGTTATCCTCTACACTAAAACGTTTAAGGGTTAAATTTCTTGTCAGGGAACATACCTAGGTTTTGCGTTGCATCCCAGTTTGGGGCATGTACAGGAGGCAACCAACTGAGATTTCTCTCTCTCTGTCTCTCTCTCCTCCCTCCCTTCCTCTCTCTCTAAAAAATAAGCATATTCTTGGGTGAAGACTTAAATACAATAGCCTTCAAGTGCATTTATTACAAATGAAAGAATCTAGAGACAGACCCTCTTATAAAAAATATTACGCAATAACCAGTAGGAAGCAGTCTCTGTCTACAGCATGTACTCTCAACAGGGCAAAAATCTGTGGTATTAAAATCTTATAGGGTAGTTGATGTGGTGATTAGGAAAAAATGTGTAAAAAAGCCCTTTAGGGGGATGATAGTGAAAAACTTGCTAGGAAACACTGGTTAAAAAGGGGTATAATTTAAAGGTATAGAATTAAAATATATTTGGTGAAACATCTACTTGAAACAGTAAAATAATTCTTTTTTCAAAAAAATTAGAAACTAGGCATTTTTTTTAATATTAGAGAGAGTTAATTAAAACTAACTGTAACAGAAAAACCTGTAAAATCTCTTCCTTAAAGCACAGAAATCCTACTAGTTCCAAAGTTTTCCCTTGAGCACATTTAAAATAGGACAATATTCTGGTTCAAGAAGATGGACGAGAGTAGTGCCTGTAATTCTCTCTGATGTTTTAACCTTGAGGATGAAGGTGAGCCTTACAGTGGAAAAGTAGTCATCTGGCATATGTTTCCCATTGAGTGGGTTTCTGAAAGAATAAAGACCTTGTGGTGTATTGAATATTTTAAATCATATGAGTATGTTGGTAATTTTTTTTCTATTGAGAGCAGTACTTCTGCTTTATGAGGTGGTATAATCCAATAGATTTGACTGTGACTAGGACATTTATAGAAGTTGTCTTTGATGGTAACTGGATCAAACTTTTTTGTTGTTGTTTAATTACAGTTTTTGCATCCTCTCCCCTCCCCACTCCCTTCTCCTCCAGCCCCACCTCCCCCACCTCAGACTCCCTCCTCCCCCTTAGTTCTGTCCATGTGTCCTCTACAGTGATTCCTGAAAACTCTTCTCCCCATTGTCCCCTCCCCACTCTCCCCTGTCTATTGTTACACTGTTCTTAATTTCAGTGTCTCTGGTTATGTTTTGCTTGCTTTCTGCTTTTGTTGGTTATGATAACTGGATCAAACTTTTAAAAAATATTGTTATTTGCATTTCCCAGAATTCTTTTGTAGTGTCATTTACTTGATAAACTTGATAATACCCAAGCTTTCTAGATTTTAGACATCTACAATTTTTATTGCACTGAATAATATAATTGCATTATTTTAAGTATATTATAAACATTGTTTAGCTCTGGCTGCTGTGACTCAGTGGATTGAGTGCAAGACTGCAAACCAAAGGGTCACTGGTTCAATTCCCAGTCACAGTACATGCCTGGGTTACAAGCCAGATCCCCAGTGCAGGGCACACAGGAGGCAACCACACATTGCTGTTTCTCTCCATCTCTTCCTCCCTCCCTTCCAGTCACTCTAAAAATAAATAAATAAAATATTTTTAAAACATTGTTTAGAAATGGTTACATTTTTACAACAGGTTTTTATTAAATAGAGTAGCATTTTCTTGGAAAATTTTTGATAATGTCCTCTGATAATGAATCAGAGAATAGAATTAAAAATAGGAAGCTTATGTACACTGCAGATTCACCATAAGAACTTGAACCTTGATACATGAAGAGTAAGCTTTCTAGTCCTGTAGAAATTATAATACAGACAATTCTGGCCTGAAGTGAAGAGAAGGTTAGATTTAAAAGTTGTAAAGCAAAATTTTACTTAGGCCTAAGTATGAAAAAAATAGAGAACTACTCTTTGTCCAATAGATTTAATAAAATAATTAGGTAGGCACTGAAATAATCTTATTTAATGATAAATTTAAATCTTGATATTTAATAAGGGTATAGTAGAAAAAAACATGAAAGTCTTAAGGAAAATCATTTCAATAACCATTAGAGACATCTGGTATCTAGTCCTGTGTGAAATCATAGAAGTCATCACTCCATTCTAACAACAAGTAAAAAGCTGAACAAGTGGAAAATCAACAACTCTTCTTAGATCCCTCAGAAAATAGATGTCACAGAAAAAATCACTGCACTCAAATTGGCACATTAGGCAGGTGAACACAGGGAACCACAATGTATCAAAGCAGAGATCTATGAGAAGCAACCCCCATGGGACCCAGTACTGGTAGGGAAACCTGAATTGTAGCTGATCAATTGCTAGAGGCTCAGTGAGGATAAGTGTGAGAGTTAAAACTTTACTCTTTTGTGAATTTTAATTCCAGGACCTCTACCAGGTCCTCACATGAATATCAGAGAACTTCTCATCCTTTCAGTAGGGGAAATGTAACCATTTCGAAACATACCAGAACATTCTGTTCTTCTCAACAAAGCCTGACCTCAAGAGAAATTACTTTGCCATAGTCTAAACTATTAGGGTTTTGCCAGAGTCTAACAAAAGTAAAGGAATGGAAATGCCCAACTCCAGTGCTCTAGCTATCCGTTATCACTAAGGGGATGTAGAAACTGAAAAGTACTGGTGAGATTCACAGTACAGGGCTCAGACTCACCAAAATTCTCATACTTAATCATAAGACCACACACACATACCTTACTAGGACTTCTATACTGGAATTCCATTTAACCAGTACATTATGCCCTCCAATTAACAAAAAAAATTACAACTCATACAAAAAGCCAAAAGGCCCACTTTGAATAGACACAGCAAGCATTAGAAGTAGACTCAGATATAGCAAGGATATTAAAATTATTAGACTGGCAATTTATCCATGTAGAAGCTTTTTAATTGATGTAATCTTATTTGTTTATTTTTTCCTTTATTCACTTGCCCTAGTGATATATTGGTAAAGATATTGTTACGTGGGATATATGATATATTATTGCTGATGTTTTCCTCTGGAACTTTTTCAGTGTGACGACTTATAGTTAAGTCTTCTATCCATCTTGAGTTTACTTTGGTGTATGGTGTAAGTAGCCAGTTTCATTTTTTTGCAAGTACCTATCGAGATCTCTTAGCACCATTTATTGAAGAGACTATTTTTACTCTATTTTTTGCTTCTTTCCCCCTTGTCAAATGTTAATTGATCATAGTGACATGATTAATTGATGGACTCTATTCTGCTCCATTGATCCATGTTTCTGTTCTTATACCAGTACCAGACTGTTTTGATTACAGTGGTCTTGGAATACAATTTGACATGAGGTATTGTGATCCTTCCTACTTTATTCTTCTCAAAATTGCTGAGCCTATTCAGAGACATTTCTAGCTCCATATAAGTTGTTGAAGTATTTGCTCTATATTTGTGAAATATGTCATTAGTATTTTGATAATGATTGCATTGAATATATAGTTTTGGGTAGTATGGACATTTTAATGATATTAGTTCTTCCAATCCATGAACACAGTATGTGCTTCCATTTGTTTGTCTCTTCCTTGACTTCTTTGTTCAGGCTTGTGCGGTTTCCAGAGAACAGGTCTGTGACCTCCTTAATTAAGTTTATTCCTAAGTACTTTATTTTTCTTATTGCCATAGTAAATGAGATTTTTTTCCTACATTCTATTTCTGATATTTCATTGTTAGTAAACAAAGTCAATTTCTGAATATTTACTTTGTATCCTGCTGTTTCACCAAATTCATTTATCAGGTGGAATAGTTTTTTGGTGGACCATATGAGGTTTTCTATGTAGAATATCATGTCACCTGCAAATAAGGACACGTTTACTTCCTCCTTTCCAATTTGGATGTCTTTTATATCTTTTTCTTGTCTGATTGCTATGTCTGATTGTTAGTCTGATTGCTATGTCTGATTGCTTGTCTGATTTCTTGTCTGATTGCTAGTCCTTCCAATACTATATTCTGCATGGCTAATGAAAACATCAACAAAATGAAAAGGGACTAACTGTGTGGGAAAACATATTTGCCAGTGATACCTTGGACAAGAGTTTGATCTCCACTATTTATAAAGAACTCTTAGGACTCAACACCAGGAAGACAAACAATCCAATTAAAAAATAGAAAAATGACCTGAACAGACAATTCTCCAAGGTGGACATAAAGAAGGAGAATAAACACACAAAAAACTGCTCAACATGACTAGCCATCAGAGAAGTAAAATTTAAAACCACAATGAGATACAAATTCATACTAGGTCAGAATGGCCATCATAAAAAAATCAACAAATATCAAGTGCTGGTGAGAATGCAGAGAAAAGGAAATCCTAGTACACAGTTGGTGAAAATGCAAACTGGTGCTGCTGCTATGGAAAACAGTATGGAATTTCCTAAAAAAGCTAAAGATGAAACTGTTTTTTGACTCATAGATTGCACTACTGAGATTATACCCTAAGAATCCTGAAACTCCAATTCAGGATTTGAATTGAAACTCCAATTCAAAAGAACCTATGCATGCCTAGGTTCACAGCAGCACAATTTACAATAGCCAAGTCCTGGAATCCACGTAAGTGCCCATTAGTAAATAAATGGATCAAAACACTACAGTACATTTAAACAATGGAATACTATGCAGCAGAAATGAAGAAGGAACTGGAGAAGAAGGAACATTTTTCATGACAGCATGAATGGAAATGGGGAATATTATTCTAAGTGAAATAAGCCAGTCAGTGAAAGACAAATACCATATAATCTCACCTATAATAGGAAATTAATGAAGAAAACAAAAAAGCAAGCAAAATATAATCAGAGATATGGAAACAAGGAACAAACTTACAGGGACCATCGGGTTGGGGAGGAAGGATAAAGAAGAAAAGAAGAGGAAGGGCCTAGTTAAGTACCAGATATAAGTGACCCAGGGACATGGACAACAGGGTGGGGATTTACTCTGGGAACAAGGTTTGGGTGGAGCAAGGGAGAGCAATGAGGGAAAATTGTAACAACTGTATTAGAACAACAATAGAAAAGAAAAATAAGTAAAATTATTAGACTGGCAATTTAAAACAACTATGATTCATACCTTAAGTTCTCTAATAAATAGATAAAAGTACACAACATAAAAGAGCAGATGGGTAATGTGAGCATAGTATGGAAATTCTAGGAACGATTTAAACAAATGCTAGAGATAAAAAACATTATAATAGAAAATAGAAGTGCCTTTGATGAGCTCATTAGTAAACTGGAAAAAAAACATCTTTGAAGTTGAACATATGTCAATAGATGCTTCCAGAAACAAGAAGAAAAAGTGGGAGGGAAGATGGTGGCAAGGTAGGCAGGAGCTAAACCCAGTTGGGGAGCTGCCCCAACTGGATACCTAGATGATCTTCTGAAGAACAGCGTGAACTGCCAACAGAATCCCAGCTCCTATGAAGTTTGGAAGCCAAAGGTTGAGGAAGATGCTTTAAAAGGGACAGTAAGGAGATTTTGAAGGCATACAGGAAGGTCCCCAGGCTTTGTACTAGAGACTCTGGCTGCTGTAGGAGCATAGGAGGAGAACTGAGTCAGTGATTGCAGTTTAGTGGCTCCCAACCCTCCCAGAGCAGGCAAGTCACAGACTCAAGCCAAGAGAGACCTGGATGCATAAAGTTGCTGGGGGGATAAAGAAGCAGTAAGAGAAATAAAGCTGGTGGCATACCCCAGCTGGGACAATGGTCACTGGCTGGGGCTGCAGCCACTGGCTGGACAAGTACCAGAGAAATTGGGGAGCCAGATGACAACTGGATCTGGGAGAAGAGATGGGCCACAACTGGCCATGACACAGATAGACTCTGGACTGGCTAGAGAGTTGGTCTGTGTGGAAAGCCAGGTGCTTGTTAGGAGTGGCAGGCCTCGCATAACAGGTCTTCTCTCAAAAGAGGTTCTCAGTCACTGTGCAAGGACCTCACATGTAAGAAATCTCACATGCAAAAGGTTTTGGGAGCACAGTGCCCAGGGCAACAAAGAGGGAGGAGGGAGTGATTTGCTAACATTCAGTGTACCTTGTGGACTGATCGAATGGTTGCAAAATGTGGTGCACTGAAGTGGATTATTGGTACATGCCTGGCCCATATGCACTAAGTGGACAGTGTGGGCTGCACAGCACTCTATGGGTGGGAGCTGGAAACCAGGCACAAGTGATTATTGTAGTCCAGACTGAGCCCCCATCTTCACAGAATCACAGGAAAGGAAAAATATGGAGCCTAGTCCCCTTCTGTCCACCTGCAGGATCCAGGAACACCCACAAAACCCAAAACCCACTTGGCTAGTTTAAAGTCAGCAAGAGGGTTTTGTTTTTCCAGAGTAAGAAAATAAGACAGGAAGCTGTGAGGAAATCAGAGAAAAATCCAAAAGAAGTCAAAAGACGAGCATCAACAACAGACAAATTTCACTTTCCATACTTCAGAACTTGCATGTTTTTTCTCTGTATCGTTCCAATTTTAGTATATGTGCTGCCGAAGCGAGCACAGAACTTGCATGTTTTTTTATTTCTCTTTTTTCCATTTAATCAGTGTTTTGTTTTGTTTGTTTGTTTGATTTCATTGTTTTATTTGTTTTCTTTATTCTCCCTTTCATATTGCATTTTAATTGTTCTTCTTTCATTTCACTCATATTCCAATAACACACTATACATGGCCTTTTGCTTTTCATTCATTTTATTCAGATTATATGTTTTTTATCATACCATTGTTATTCCAAATCCCACATGGCACCCTTCCCTGGTCATCACCATTTAGCCATCTTCCTCACCTTTATTACTGTTGTGGTTAACTTTATTTTCTCACACACTATGCCAGGTTTCTGTCCCTTATTCTCACTATTTCTCCTCCACATAACTGACACGGGGTAGATCGGACCTGCCGATACCCATGGGTGACCGTGACCCAATGCGTGTATGAACCTCATACCGAGACACACGGGGAAAGAGAGACCGGGGCCACGTGGCTGATTCCTCCCATCTCAGGAAAAAGCCTCGTGGCTTGCCCAGCCAGGGTTTTTATCCGGGGCCAATTTACATAGGATTGATTATTCATGGGATTAAGCAGAACAGGTAGGATTACTCATAGCAAGGCATTGGATGTAGATTCACGTCCGGTGGCAGACAGGACCAGGTTAAAGTAATATGCAGGGCTCAGCAAGCCAGAACTTTTTAAGATACATCTTTGCCAAATTCCTATTAGAGAATTTCCATTCTACAGACATGATCCACACTTGCTCACACGGGAATCACACGGAGCTGTGCTCAAAATGTGTAAATTCTCAGGACTGCGTGTTTACACACATGTGGAAATCACTGCCACACATAACCTTGCATAAATGCTGCTTTCTAAAGTCAGCTGACATCCCTTTCCCTACTAAAAAGAGTCTTATTTCTTTTTCATCTTTTATAAAAAGTGGAAGTTGAGTGAAATATAATGGTTATTATTGTACTTCTTCCAAGGATCTCCTATATGTTCACTCCTTGTTATTACTTTAAATTACATAGGATACCCTCCTGCTGTCTAACTACATTTCACCTTTGCTCTGGCCCTGATCAATTCAGTGTGCAATTTTATATCGTTGTTTCCTCTCTACCTTTTTTCTTTTCATTTCTTCTTTTATTTTTCTCTCATCCTTTCTTCTTCTTTCTCAACCTGGGCTTTACTCCTTCCTCTTATTAATTTGCTTACCCCATCCTGTAAAAATAATTTTTCTATACTGTAGACCTCTCATATTCACTTTTTGATTTCCTATTCTTTTTTTAAAATTTATTACTTTATTGTTTTTCAATTATAGTTGTCTGCATCCTCTCCCCTCCCCTCCCCCACGTCCTCCAAACCCACCTCCCTCCCCTGACTCCATCCTCCCCCTTGGTTATGTCCATGTGTCCTCTATAGTGGTTCCTTAAAAAGCTTCTCCTCATGGTCCCCTCCCTACTCTCCTCTGGCTATTGTTGGATTGTTCTTAATTTCAATGTCTCTGGTTATGTTTTTCTTGCTTTTTTCTTTTGTTGAATATGTTCCACTTAAAGGTGAGATCATACGGTATTTGTCCCTCACTGCCTGGCTTATTTTGCTTAGCATAATACTCTCCAGTTCCATCCATGCTGTTGCAAAGGGTAGGAGCACCTTCTTTCTCTCAGCTGCATAGAATTCCATTGTGTAAATGTACCATAGTATCTTGATCCACTCATTTATAGATGGGCACTTAGGTTGTTTCCAGCACTTGACTATTGTGAATTGTGATGCTATGAACATTGGAGTGCACAGGTTCTTTTGAATTGGAGTTTCAGGGCTCTTACGGTATGATCCCAGTAGTGAAATTGCTGGGTCAAAAGGCAGTTCCATTTTTAGTTTTCTGAGGAAATTCCATACTGTTTTCCATAGTGGCTGCACCAGTCTGCATTCCCACCAACAGTGCAGTAGGATTCCCTTTTCTCTGCATCCTCTCCAACACTTGTTTGTTGATTTGTTGATGATGGCCATTCTGACTGGTGTGAGGTGGTATCTCACTGTGGTTTTAATTTTCATCTCTCTGATGGCTAATGATGTTGAGCATCTTTTCATATGTCTCTGGGCCCTCTGCATGCCCTCTTTCAAGAAGTGTCTGTTTATGTCTTTTGCCCAGTTTTTAATTGTGTTTTTTGCCTTTCTGGAGTGGATTCATATGAGTTCTTTATATATTTTGCATATCAAACCCTTATCTGAGGTATCATTGGCAAATATGTTTTCCCATACAGTTGGTTCTCTTTTGATTTTAACACTGTTAAATAAACCCACACAGAAGTTCTTTATTTTGATGTGGCCCCATTTGTTTATTCTTTCCTTTTTATCCCTTGCTCTACGGGACATATCATTGAAAACGTTGCTGTGTGGAATGTCTGAGATTTTCCTACCGATGTTTTCCTCTAGTACTTTTATGGTGTCATGACTTATATTTAAGTCTTTTATCCACCTTGAATTTATTTTTGTGTATGGTGTAAGTTGGTGCTCAGGTTTCACTTTTTTTGCATCTATCTGTCCAGATTTCCCAACACCATTTGTTGAAGAGGCTATTTTTATTCCATTTCATGCTTCTGCCCCCTTGTTGAAAATTAATTGCCCATAGAGACTTGGATATATTTCTGGGCTCTCTATTCTGTTCCATTGTTCTATCTTTCTGTTTTTATGCTAGTACCAAGCTGTTTTGATTACAATGGCTTGTAATACAGTTTGATATCAGGAATTGTGATCCCTCCTGCTTTGCTCTTCTTTCTCAAAATTGCAGCTGATATTCAGGGTTGTTTATGGTTCCATATAAATTTTTGAAGTGTTTGTTCTATATCTGTAAAACATGCCATTGTTACTTTGATAGGGATTGCACTGAATCTATAAATTGCTTTGGGTAGTATGGACATTTTGATGATGTTGATTCTTCCAACCCATGAGCATGGTATATGTTTCCATTTGTTCGTGTCTTCCATGATTTCTTTCTTCAGTGTTGTTTAGTTTTCTGAGTACAGGTCCTTTACCTCCTTGGTTACGTTTATTCCTAGGCATTTCATTTTTCTTCTTGCTATATTAAATGGGATTTTTTTCCTGATTTTCTTCTGATTTTTCACTGTTGGTATAGAAAAATACCTTTGATTTCTGGACATTGACTTTGTATACCGCTACTTTGCCAAATTCAATTATTGTGTCGAGTAGGTTTTTGGCAGAGTCTATAGGATTTTCTGTGTACACTATCATGTCATCTGCAAACGACGGTTTTGTTTCCTCCTTTTCAATTTGGATTTCTTTTATTTCCTTTTCTTGTCTGATTGCTGTGGCTAAAACTTCCAGTACTATATTGAATAGAAGTGGTGATAGCGGACAACCGTGTCTTGTTCCTGATGTTAGTGGGAAAGATTTTAGTTTTTGCCCATTGAGTATAATGTTGACTGTAGGTCTCTCATATATGACCTTTATTATGTTGAGAAATGCTCCCTCTATTCTCACTTTGCTAAGTGTTTTTATCAAAAATCAATGCTGTACCTTATCAAATGCTTTTTCTGTATCTATTGATATGATCATGTGATTTTTATCTTTGCTTTTGTTTATGTGAAGTATTACGTTTATGGTTTTGTGAATATTGTAACATCCTTGCATACCTGGGATGAATCCTACTTGGTCATGGTGTATGTTCTTTTTAATGTTTTGTTGGATGCAGTTTGCCAATATTTTGTTTAGGATTTTAGCATCTATGTTCATCAGTGATATTGGCCTGAAGTTTTCTTTCTTTGTTGTGTCTTTATCTGGTTTTGGGATTAGGATGATGTTAGCTTCATAAAAAGAGTTTGGGAGCCTTCCATAATTTTGGAGATTTGGGAATAGTATGTGAAGGGTAGGGGTTAGTTTTTCCTTAAATGTTTTGTAGAAATCTCCTGTGATTCCATCTGGTTCAGGGCTTTTGTGTGTTGGGAGTTTTTTGATTAGTACTTCAATTTCATCTGCTGTTATTGGTTGGTTCAGGCTTTCTGCTTCTTCTTTTTTTTAAAATATATTTCATTGATTATGCTATTACAGTTGTCCCATTTCCACCCCTTTGTTCCCCTCCATCCCCACCCACCCATTCCCCACCCCTTAGTTTTTGTCCATAGGTCATACACATAAGTTCTTTGTCTTCTACATTTCCTATACTATTCTTAACCTCCCCCTGTCTGTTTTCTACCTACCATTTATGCTACTTATTCTCTCCAACTTTTCCGCCTCTCTCCCCCTACCACTCCCCTGTTGATATCCCTCCATGCCTTATATACATCCCTTTAACATTTCATATAATAAAGGCTGGGTGATGATGAACTCCTTGAACTTGACCTTATCTGAGAAGCACTTTATCTGCCCTTCCATTCTAAATGATAGCTTTGCTGAATAGAGTATTCTTGGATGTAGGTCCTTGCCTTTCGTGACTTGGAATACTTCTTTCCAGCCACTTCTTGCCTCCAAGGTCTCTTCTGAGAAATCAGATAACAGTCTTATGGGAACTGCTTTGTAGGTAACTGTCTCCTTTTCTCTTGCTGCTTCTAAGATTCTCTCCTTATTTTTAATCTTGGGTAATGTCATTATGATGTGTCTTGGTGTG
>PVJI01027791.1:0-17217 GCA_004026765.1 Micronycteris hirsuta
AACAACAATAAAGTAATTAAAAAAAAAAAAAACAAAACAAAACCAGTGACTGGGGTGGGAAATCACACCCTCCTTTCCTCCGAGTCTTCCCCTCGGACCTCCCCGCCTTCCGTTCTTTGCTCCTCATCTAGCTCAGGGCTTCTGCCTCGGGCCTCTTCCGCGGGCTCTGCTGTGCTGGTTGTTTCCTTTGTCTGGGCTCCCTGGTTGCTTTCTGCTCTTCCCAACCTGCCAACCCTCAGGCAGCTGCCCGCTCATGCCCTGGAGGTTAAACCCACCTTGCAGCTCGACCTGTCTTCCCCCAGGCGCTTTCCTTTTATCTTGTCACCTCCCTGCCAGAGTCTTTCCCAGTTCTGCTCTGCCTCCCGGGCAAAGTCCAGTCCACCGGCCCCTTGCCATCTGGTTCCAATCAATCACCCCACATGTGGGAACATCCCATTGTGCCTGCCCGAAGTCATCCTCAGGGGGACTACATGATCTATTTGCCTTGCTTCAGAAACAATGTAGAAGTTTCCATTTCTGCCTCTTCAAACAATTTCGTCAGTAGCGGGGATGATAGCTCTCTTTCCTGCCTTACTTGTACAGGCAAAGGCAGTGCACAAATTTTTATGAAAAACATATTTTTAAAGATGTTTGAATGGTTAGTACATGCACATGGTTCAAAGTTCAAGAACTCGAAAAAGATATACATTTAAAAGTGACATTCCTGATACCCCCAACGGCCAGCCAGCAGTTCTGCACCCCAGAGACGTGGCTCCGCCAGCCGCCTGTGAGGATACTATCCACGGTGGTGTGTGTGTGCACCTCATACTTACACAGAACTTACAAAGAGCTTGTATTTACAGACACATACACTTGCAAAAATATTCTTTGTTTTACTAATGGTAGTCATAGTCCATTGTTCCGCCTTCATTTTTTTTCACTGAAAATATTCATGTTGTTCCATACCAGTACGCCCAGAAATGACTTTTCTGTTTCTGAAACCAAACTTTCATTTATTTCTCTTGTATCATCAAATGATCTCAATTTGGGGGTAGTACTTTTTTGTGGCAAAATATACACAACATAAAATTCACCATTTAAACCATTTATGCATTCAGTGACATTAAGTCCATTCACGGTTTTGTGCGACCACCGCCATCCCCCACCTCCAGACTTTTTCATCTTCTCACACGAACCCTCTGTACCCGTCCAACACTGACTCCCCGCCCCTCCCCCTCCCTGCAGCCCCTGGCAACCGTCATTCCTCTCTATGTCTCCAAGAACCTAACCACTCTAGGGACCTCATGTAAGTGCAGTCATAGAGTATTTGTCCTTTTGTGGCTGGCTTATTTCACTTAGCGTATTTCAAGGTTGGCCCACCTGTGTCATAGCATGTATGATTATTTCCCCCTTTTTAAGGGCTGAACAATACTCCATTGTATGTCTATATCACATTTTGTTTATTCATTCTTCTGGTCATAGATGCTGGTGGCTTCCTTTTTTTTTTCCTTTTTGGCTATGGTGAATAATGCTGCTATGAATATAGGTGTACAGGTATTGGTTTGAATTCTTGCTTCAAATCTTCTGGCTGTGTATTCAGAACTGGCTGTATCTCATATACCTCCTGTCCCCACGCATGCACAGCCCGCCCCCCATCCGCAACCCCCATGAGAGGGGTACATTTGTTACAACTGATGGACCTACATTGACACATCAGAGTCACCCAAAGTTCATAGTTTGCGTTGGGTTTCTCTCTGGGTGTTGTACATTTTATGGGCTTGGACAAATGTATAATGACAAGTAGGTACCACTATGGTACCATACAAAGTATTTTCACTGTCTCCCAAATTCTCTGGGTTCTGCCTATTCACTCCTCCCTCCCGCTAGCCCCTGGCAACACTGACCTTTTCACTGTTTCCATAGTTTGTCTTTTCCAGAATGTCATATCATTAAAATCACACAATATGTAGCCTTTTTGGATGGGTTTCTTTCACTTAGTAATGCATTTGAAGCTCCTTCGTGTGTTTTCATGGCTTGATAACTCATTTATTTTTATTGCTGATAATATTCCATTGTTTGGACATAGCCCAGTTTATTTATCCATCCAGCTATGGAAGAACATCTGGGTTAATTCCAAGTTTGGGCAATTATGAATAAAGCTGCTATGAACATCTATGTGCAGGTGTTAGGACGGACGTAAGTCTTCAACTCCTTTGGTTAAATACCAAGCATGATAAAAGTGTGTTTATTTTTGTAAAGAAAAACAAAGCTGAACAGTCAGCAATGTATGAGAGTTCTTATGTACTAGAAAAGCTGAAAGGTCTAGTTTCCTAAGGTGGAAACTATTTGTATTGATGTGAGTTATTTTGCTGTTTGTGTAGGTGCTGTGGTTCAGGTCATATTTTATTGTCTTTGGGAAGTGCCTGGGTAGCACTGAGAATCCCCCACCCTTGCTGGTCAGAGTTCTTGTCTTTCCACCATGAGAACTCTTGGGAATTTCATTTACAACTTTCTGCTTTTTTTTTTTTCCACCTTGTGACATTTCACTGTATACCTGCGTAACCCAGCACTCACTAAAGACTCAAGCAGATTCACGGAAATATTTTGTGTCTTGTCTACATGGCTCCCTCCAGCCCAGATGTTTGGTCCACAATTTTCAGCTGCCTTGACCTCCCCAAACTCTTATCTCTATTTATTTCAGTGAGGCCACCAGGCTCCATTTGACTCCCCATGTCTGTACCTGTGACCAAAAAACTGCCTGCAGGCACAAAGCTGGGGTAGGTAGAGTCCAGTGTGTTTCTGTTCTCTCATGGATCTCTGTCCTGTGCCCCCTGTGGTCCAATGTCTGATAACAGTGGTTTCATAAACTTTCTTCAGTTTTCGGACCAGGGAAGGTTAAGGCCTGTCCTTATTCCATCACGACTGGTGGCAGCTTTTTGCTTTGGCACTTGAGCTACAGCCCCTTTCATTTATTTATTTTATTGGTTGCTACAGAGATTACACCACGCATCTTAATTTATCACTATCTTTTCAGACTTTATATTGCATTACTTCAAGAAAGAGGAAGAAAATTGATAATAGTGTAATTGCATTTCTCTATCCCCTTTGTCATCTTTACCATATATATTACATCTACACGCATTTTTGAGTTACAAATCACATACCATAATATTCACCCTTTAAAAATACGTCATTCAGGGGTGTTTTGAAATTGTATTTTAGAAGTTGTGCACCCACCGCTCTCTAGTTCCAGAACGCGTTCGTCGCTTTAAGTGGGAAGCCTGCATGCGTTGGGACTCGCTCGCCAGTCCCTCTCCCCTGGCAGCGCTTTTCAACTTTTCCGTCTTTATGGATTTGCCTGTTCTGGACATTTTACATAAATGGAATCATATAATAGCTATGTACATTTTAAACCTAATAATATTGTGTTCTAATTTTTACTTTAAGGAGTCAAATTACTTTTACATAAATTAAGAGAAGAAGAAATACATTGTTTTCAGAGTCACCCATATACCACCCCCTCGGTGTCCCCGTTCTTTCCTGCCGACTGAGTTACCGTACGGTGAGATTTCCTTGTGTTCTGAAGAGCTTCTTTAGCATTTCTTGTAACTTCCTCTTCCTTGTTTAATATCTTGTGCCAAACAGGCACCAAGGAAGCTTTGGCCGTGTACCAATTCCATTACTTGGTAAATTGAGATTTTCAAAGAATTTACCCAATTTATGTAAGTTATTCAATTTATTGGCTTACAGTTATTGATATTATTTCCTAATGTACTTTTTAAAAATTACATTTTATTGATTATGCTATTATAGTTGTTCTGATTTTCCCCCCTTTGCTCTCCTCCACCCAGTACCCCCACTCCCTCAGGCAATCCCCACACCATTGTTCATGTCCACAGGTCATGTGCATAAATTCTTTGGCTACTCCCTTTCCTACACTGTACTTTACATCCCAATGGCTATTCTGTAATACCTATTTGTACTTCTTTTTTGTTTTAAAGGTTGTATTTATTTACCTTTAGAGAGGGGAAGGGAAGAAGAAAGAGAGGGAGAGAAACATCAATGTGTGGTTGTCTCTTGTGCGCCCCCCCACTGGGGACCAGCCCGCAACTCAGGCATGTGCCCTGACTGGTGATTGAACCGGCGGCCCGCTGGTTCACAGGTTGGCACTCAGTCCACTGAGCCACATCAGCCAGGGCCTATTTGTACTTCTTAATTCCCTCACCTCTCACCCGTTCTCCCACAGCCTACCTCCCATCGCTTTATCTTTAACTTTTGGTGTTTTAATTATGCTGTATCTTGGGGTTGGACCTCTTTTCGTCCATCTTGTCTGAGACTTTCTGTGCTTCCTGGACTTGCGTGTCTATTTCCTTCACTAAATTAAGGAAGTTTTCTTTCATTATTTTTACAAATAAATTTCCAGTTTTTTGCCTTTCTCTCCTCTTTCTGGCATCCCTATGAAGAAATGTTGGATTGCTTAAGTTGTCTGACAGGCTGCTTTCACTATCCCCATTTTCTGTGATTCTGTTTTCTTTGTGTTTTCTGCTTGGTTGTTTTTTGCTTCCTTATGTTCCAAATCATTGATTTGATTCTCGGCTTCATCCACTTTACTGTTGTTTCCCTGTAAATTGTTCTTTATTTCAATTAGTGTATCCTTCATTTCTGATTGGATCTTTTTTGTGCTGTTGAGGTCCTCACTTAGTTCCTGAGCATCGTTATAACGAGTGTTTTGAATTCTGCATCTGATAAATTGCTTATCTCCATTTCGTTTAGATCTTTTTCTGGAGTTTTGATGTATTCTTTCATTTGGGCCATATTTCTTTGTCTCCTTGTTTTGGCAGCCTCCCTGTGTTTGTTTCTATGTATTAGGTAGAGCTGCTTTGACTCTGTGTCTTGGTAGTGTGGCCTAATGTAGTAGGTGTCCTGTAGGGTCCAGTGGCACAGCCTCCCCTATGATCCAAGCTAGGTACTTAAGGTACACCCTTTATGTGGGCTGAGTACACCCTCCTCTTGTAGTTGAGCCTTGGTTGCTGTTGGCAGATCAATGGGAGGGATTTACTCAGGCCAATCAGCTTTAAGGATTTGTTGTGATCACTCACCACCAAGCATCACCCTCATTGGAGGATCAGCCATGCAGGGGCAGGGCAGTGGTGCTCTGACAGGGTCTGTAGCTATCCCCTGGGTGTGCTGGCCCTGGGGTTTTCCAGGTGGTGCAGGCCAAGATCAGCCCCCACCTGTGTTTTGCCCAGGGCCACCCTGCCTGAATTATAAAACAATCTGAGATGGCTGCTACTTGGGCTGGGCTTGGAGACTCCCAGGGGAAGCCAAGCTGTGAAGCTGCTGGTTCTGGGTCTTGGACTCACTAAGGCCAGCTGCTGCTTGTTTGAGAGGATTTAGGAAGTAGTGAAGCCTGAGTCAGGACCATCCATTCACATGCAAAAGCAGCTTGCGTGGGCCTATAGGTTGGGTAGGGTGGAGTCTCTGGAGATCTCCAACGTGGGTCAAACAGTGTTAGCCAGGTTGACGTGGTCTCAGATATGGCACCAGTCTGCCAGCTCTGTGGGGGACAGAACCAGAAAAGGGACAATGACTTCTGCTCACCTTGATGCCAGATACCTCAGCCTCCCCCTGCATACCACTGGTGCCCCTCAAGCTGACCCCCCAGTGCCAGAGCCCAGAGGGAGTGAGTCTCAGTTGTTGAGTCTGTGTGTGGGTTCTTCAAGAGGAACTGCTTGGGACTCCAGAAATTTCTTCTACCAACTCCATTCCTGCTGGGCTTTGCAGCCAGAAGTTGTGGTGAGTTATCTTCCTGGCACCGGAACCCTGCACTGGGGTCCTGGTGTGGGGCTGGGACTCCTCACTTCCGAGACATCCCTCCCCAATTTTTGTCCACCTCATGTAGGTGAGAAACCAGCCCATTACATGTCTGCACCTCTCCTAGTCTGGATGGATGTGGTTCCTTTAATTCTTTAGTTAGACTTCCATTCAACTCAATTTCTGTCAGTTCTGAGCAATGGTTGTTTTACATTTTTGTTGTAATTTTGTTGTGTTTGTGCGACGAGGCGAGCCATGCCTGCCTGTGCCGCCTCGTATACTTTTAATGTTACGTTTTCAGTAGAGATGTCCCCTCTTTTGATCCTGATACTGGCAATTTGTGTTCTCTCTATTTTTCTTTTGATTAGGTTTGCTAGAGGTTTATCAGTTACGATCTCTTCAAAGAACAAATTGTTGGCTTTGTTAATTTTCTGTATTGTCTACTTTTCTATTTCATGGATTTCTGTTGTACCTTTATTTACCTTCCTTTACCTACCTTCATGTACCACCTTCCTACTTATTTTAGGTTTAATTTGCCTTTTTCTATCCTTTAGGTTTCAAGTTATGTCATTGATTTTAACCCTTCTTATTTACTTTCCCTTTCATTATGGCTGTCGTTGCCACTCACACTTTTTTTATCCTTGCCCAAGGATAAAAATCCTCTCAAACTTTTTCATTTTGGAGAGAGAAAGAGAGAGAGAGAGAGAGAGAGGAAGAGAAAGAGATTGATTGGTTGCCTTCTCGTACACACCCAACCAGGGATCCAACCTTTCGGTCTATGGGATGATGCTATGATGCTCCCATGAACTGAGCCACGCTGGCCAGAGTCACATTTTTATATGTTGTATTTTTAGTATCATCCTATTTAAAATATGTTTTAATTTTTCTTGTGATTTTTTCTCATGGGTTATTTACACGTATATTGTTTAATTTCCAAAAATGTGGGGCTTTTCTAGCTATCAGTGAGATGTCTCCCTTCAAGCATTCCCATTGGATGGGCTGTCAGCCCTACAGTATTCAATCTATGAATGGCCGTGTAGACCTTGTCTTGCATGGGTGCAGTCCAACTATGGTAGGCTGACTCCTAAGATGGTACTCAATTTTCCCCCACTCCCTAATTTTCATACCCTATGTAATCCTCTCCCTTGAGTGAGGGCTGGACCTAGTGACTTGCTTCTAGCCAATCGAATGCAGCAGAAGTATTGGTATGTCCTTTCTGTGATATGTCTTGACTTCCATCTTGCAAGGAACTGAGGTTGACCTCAGGCCAACCTCAGGTCATCCAGCCAACTGAATGAGGTCCTCAGTCTAACACCCTTCAAGGGACTGAATCTCACCTACAACCAGATAATTAAATTTGGAAGAGGATCCTCCCCAGTTAAGACTCCAAGTGGAAGCCCCCATCCCTGGCTAATTGCAGTCTTGTGAGAGAGGGGGCCCATGAATGGATTTCTGAGCCACAGAAACTGCAAGATGATAAATGTGTGTTGATTTAACTGCCAAGTGTTGGGGTTCAGCAGCAGTAGATAACAAATACAGCCACCTTGGCCAAAAGTCCATCTACATGCTCTGGTGCCTCTCCTCTGCGCAGCTCCCTCTTCACAGGTACTCTGCCCTGGAAAGTCTAAGGTCCAGGACCGAGTTACAGACTTATTGTGTCCTCCGCAGAGCCTAACTGAATGCCATGTTTCTTAGGTGCATTTCTATAGTATTTATTTATTTAGTATTTTTTAGCAGGTTTTCCAACTTGAATCACCCCTCCTGCAGCCTTGATTGGGGGCACATCTCAATGAGAAGTAGTGAGAATATTCAACTTCCCCAAGTGGAAGGCCTAGGCCTTCATGGATTCTCCCTCCCCTCCCCCTCCCCCACCCAGAGCTCATCGGCACACAGTCATTCTTTTCACTTCCAGACCTGCATGGAATGCTATCCCGCAGGTGTGAAATCTGCTTTTCCCAGTGCCACCAGTGGGCTGGACGACCCAACCTGGCAGTGCAGGGAGTAGGCTCCCTATGGGGTAAACTTTAAGTAGTAGGAAATGGGAGATGGGAGTGAGCCGGGCAGAGACATCCCATTTCCTTTCTTCCTTCTATAGACTTTTCTGAGGTGCAGTTCTTCTGTGCAGCCCTTCTGAAAAAGTCCCACAGCGCCAAATGAGCCTGCCGAGTGACTGGCTGCTCTTTCCGTGACTCAGTGGAAGGACTAGCCAGCACGGTAATGACTCGCCTGGCTGCTTTTTTACATCTTTCTTCATCTCGCTTCTACTTTTCTTCACCCTCACCTCCTCCTGGACCTGTGCCTCTCGAAGGAATCATTCATCCTTTAATTCTGGCTCAGGTTTGTCTTTCTAGAGAAACTGGGCACTCATAGTTTAGCTTTTAGTGTCTCTACAACAATTTCTGAGTATAGTTTAGCATAGCAAATAGAACCATGACTGCCCTTTGGTAAGTCACAGTTTTACATATTATCTTGCATCATGTTCTGTCATGTTTTGAGCATCTTTCCCCAGTTTCTCAAACTTTATGCTAATGGCGGTGAGTGTTAAAATTGGCAGATTGAGGAAAGAATCAATTTGAAAGAAACTTGACTGAATATGGATTTGGTAGTTTGCCCCTACAGTTCCTCTTGACTAGCTGGAGGGAGTTAAAACATTTTTTTTTTTTTTTTAATGGGAAATGCAAAAACTTACTAATAATGGCCAGGAGAAGATTTTGCCTGCATCCCACCGCACTGTTCTGCCATGAGTCTCTTCTGATGCTGCTCATGATTTCAGAACAGGAAAGCGCTGACTCTTTCCTTAGCGGGGCGTTGAAGAGGGTGTGTCTGAGAGTGCAGCCGCTGCCGGGTTTCTTCACAAGTCTCATCCGCTTGCACTTACTGTGTCTCTCTCATGGTTTAATGGGGCTCCCCTGCATCAGGAGGTGCCCTTGTGGTATTCTGGCAATCAAGTGTCTATGTGGTGGACGTTAAAAGGGGCTGAGTCCCTTGTG
The DNA here is from genome assembly GCA_004026765.1 of Micronycteris hirsuta. Classification (NCBI taxonomy): domain Eukaryota; kingdom Metazoa; phylum Chordata; class Mammalia; order Chiroptera; family Phyllostomidae; genus Micronycteris; species Micronycteris hirsuta. The sequence goes on from PVJI01027791.1 coordinate 8,784, forward strand.
GAGGACACATTATGGGACATCAAAGAGAGGCCCCTAATTTATTTGGGGTGGGTTTGGGTTGAGGAAAAACTAAGAGGACACCTTCCCAGAATTTGACAGCATTGAGCTAATTCTTGAAGGTGAAGTCGGAGCTCGCCGTACAAATCAGTGGGAAGAGGGAGTTCCAGGAACCAAAAAAGATGCTCAAGAATAAGTTTTGTCTTTAGTAATGACACGTGACACATAATCATTCTTTGGAATATTGAGTTTTTTGCTTCAGAGACACTCCCTTTGGATGGTAGCAGGGACATACAAGTACCAGGAATAAAATTCAAGACAATATTTATTACTTCAGGTAAATAAATAAGATACAACTGTATTACTCTCTTTTCTCATGTTGTTATCTTCTAGGTAATTTTCTACTCAGTTAGCTCCCTCTTAATCTACAACATGTTTGGGTCATCCCTATTCAAAGAGAAATCCCCTTATATCAGGTAGAAGTTGAGACTGAACAGGAAACTCAGCCCTAATGGACTGAAAGAAACAGGGAATTAACGGAGGTTGTTGGAGATCAAGGGTTTAGTCTGGCCACAGGAGCAGCCAGATTCCATGGCTCAGACGATATCGGCAGGACGTGCTTTCTCTCCCCCTCCTAGCCCTGACTTCAGCTGTGCTGATTTCATGCTCGGCTCGGCCCCCTCCTTATGGGGGCGAGATGACGGCAGGACTCAGGACTGCTTTTAAGTCCTAATCCTCCTCCCCTCCACAAGAGTGCCTGCTCTCCTGACAGGTCCAGTGAAAATCCCAGCACTGTGTCTACATGCCTTAGATTTTAAAGGGCTTGGATAACTTCCTCATCCATGCCAATTCTTGGGTTCTTTTCCCAAAAACGATTTCAAGGAGAATGCTAGTGATATACATTGTGTTGGTTGAAGCCTGGGGAGTGTATGGGATGAATGTATAGACAGTGCAATTCCCCGTAACAATTTGAGCATTCTTACCAGAAGAAGGGGGGAGGTAGATAGTGAGTGGCCAAAATAATGTCTGCTGTCTCACCTATGTTGCTTTCTCATCAAGCTAGTGGCTTATCTTACTAGTTGTGTGACTTTTAGCAAGTTTCTCAATCTTTCTAAACCTTACTTTCCCTATCTATAAAATGGGGACAATAAGACTTCACAAGGTAGCTGTGAGGAAACCATAAAATAATGTCCATATCCTAGCAAACCTCTTAGCCCATAGGAAACTTTTGGCCAAGGTTAGTTCCTTTGTTTTTCCAACCCCCTTATCCTCTTCACTTTGCTGCTAACATCCCCCAAAGTTTTCTCTACACTTACTCTTCCTTAATTTCTCATCTCTCATTTAAATCTTGACTCGAACATTCTAGCTTCTGCCCTAACTACTCCACTGGGAAGTCCCGAACAAATGAGCTCTTCTAGGACCTCATCTCAGTGGAAGTCTCTGTAGCGTGCGAAGTTCCTGACCACCTCTCTCCTCGCGGAGTCCACCGAACTTTTCTCTGCTAATTCTAAACTGCCTCTATGGCTGGGCTGTTTCAGCATCGGTAAGGACTTCTCTCTTTCCTTCAGCTCACCCATTCAGATGCCAGTCTGGTTCACATGTTTTCACTCCACGTGTTCCCTCCGAAGACTGTTCTGAATTTGAAATGCCATCTCAGGCTTTTTTTCTAAAGCTGCTGATACGAATATTCATTTGACAACTGTTTGCTGGGTGCTTACCATGTGTCAGGCACTGTGCTGGGTCCCGAGGACACACTGGTCTGCAGGGTAAATGCAGCTGGTGTGGTCCCCTCTTACAATGTGTCAGGTTGGCCGGCAGACTGTCTAGGTGACATAATAGGTTTATGTTTACCATTTTAAGAAACAATCGGACTGTTTTCTAAAGAGGTCACTTTATATTCCTGCTAGCTATGAATGAAAGTTTCAGTTGCTTTATATCCTTGTTAACATTTGTATGTTCTGCCTTTTCAGTCTGAGCTATTTTAGTGGGTGTGGAGTTGTATCTTACTGTGTATGGTTTTGGTATGTATTACTCTAATAAATAATAGTATTGAGTATCTTATCATATACTCATTTACCACACATTTTCTTTGGTAAAGAATTTTTTTGTCTAAAGTTCTTATTGGAGTTTTTCATATTGAAATATAATAGTTTTTTATTTGTTCTAGATACAAGCCCTTAGATATATGTTTTACAGGTATTTCCCCTGTGGTACTTCCTGTACACACACACATATTGTTTCTTAAGACTTTACTTTTTTAGAGAAGTTTTATGTTTACAACAAAATTGAGAGGGAGGCACATCATGTAGAAAGAAAACGTTAAGTTTCAAATTTTCTTATCGTCAATGTAACCTTATTTAAATCCTACAACCTAAAAATATTTCCTTTCTTTCTCTGTTTCCTTCCTTCTTTCTAGGCTTTGTAAACTCACTGAGTGCGTCCTGCCATCACTCAGAACTTCAACATTCCTGCTTTCTATTTCCTGCAACATCAGAACGAAGCGCCTCCCTCTCTCATGCCACTGTCTCCCTTAGGTCCGGATCACAGACCTTCTGAACGCTCACAGGCCTGCCCTTCTCCGACCAAGGCACACCCTGCATTGCAATGTCACCGTCTGTTTATGTGTTTCTTTCCTCTCTTAGACTGTTTCCTGAGCAGGGGAAGTAGCTTATACATCTTTGTAACCTCCTCATGCCTGGCACAGAAGAGGTTTCCCAATAACTGCCTGGGTTGAAGTGTGTTACTATTAATAGTGAAAAATGAGTCTTTTCCTAACTGTAGGAAAAACAAATGTTAGTGGACAAAGTTTTCTCAATTGCATAATTTTCTCCCATAATATTCTCTTCAAACTTTGGGGTGCTTTGCCATTTGTCTTCTGTGAAACCTTACAGATTAAACAAAGTTGTTATTGTTAAATATATTAGTTGATGAAAATGATTAATTTTAGAAAATCATTTTTTTCTTTTCCTCCATTCTCCCCTCCCCCTCCCCACTGATAATCCTCCATGTGATCTCCATTTCTGTGATTCTATTCCTGTTCTAGTTGTTTGCTTAGTTTTTGTTTTTTAGATTCAGTTGTTGATAGTTGTGAGTTTGTTGTCATTTTACTGTTCATATTTTTGGTCTTTTTCTTTTTCTTAGATAAGTCCCTTTAACATTTCATATAATAAGGGCTTGATGATGATGAACTCTGTTAACTCGACCTTACCTGGGAAGCACTTTATCTGCCTTTCCATTCTAAATGGCAACTTTGCTGGATAGAGTAATCTTGGATGTAGGTCTTTGCCTTTCATGACTTCAAATATTTCTTTTCCAGTCCCTTGCCTGGTAGGTTTCTTTTGAGAAATCAGCTGATAGTCTTATGGGAACTCCTTTGTAGGTAACTGTCTCCTTTTCTCTTGCTGCTTTTAAGATTCTCTCCTTATCTTTAATCCTGGGTAACTTAATTATGATGTGTATTGGTGTGTTACTGCTTGGGTCCAATTTCTTTGGGACTCTCTGGGCTTCCTGGACTTCCTAGAAGTCTATTTCCTTTTCCAGATTGGAAAAGTTTTCCTTCATTATTTGTTCAAATAAGTTTTCAATTTGTTGCTCTTCCTCTTCTCCTTCTGGCACCCCCATGACTTGGATGTTGGAATGTTTAAAGTTGTCCCAGGGGTTTCTCAGCCTCTCCTCATTTTTTTGAATTCTTGTTTCTTCATTCTGTTCTGGTTGGATGTTTATTTCTTCATTTTGTTTCAAATCCTTGGTTTGAGTTCCCATTTCCTTCCTTCACTGTTGGTTCCCTGTATATTTTCCTTTATTTCACTTTGTGTAGCCTTCATTTCTTCTTCATTTTGTGACCAAGCTCAATCATTTCTGTGAGCATCCTGATTACCAGTAATTTTAACTCTGCATCAGATGGGTTGTCTATCTCCTCAAGACTTAGCTCGTTTTCTGGAGTTTTGATCTGTTCTTTCCTTTGGGCCGTATAACTTTGTCTCGGTGTACCTGTTATGTTGTAAGGGCGGAACCTTAGGTATTCACCAGGGTCGGGCAACCCCCTTTGCTGTGTTGTGGCGCTGTCCGTGGGGTAGGGGTCAGAGAGGGGACAACGTCACTTGCCTGCTCTGCTATAGCCCAACTTTCTGTCACTTCCCTCACTTTCACAAGTGGACTGTGGCTTTTCAGATGCTGATTTACAGGTGGGTGGGTTTGTGTATGGTTTAGGACCCTGTGGGCCTCTCCCACAGACTCTCCTGTACTCCTGAGAGTTTCTCCCACTGCCACAACTCCTGCAGATTTTTACATCCAGAGGTTTTGAGTCTTTAATTTCCCACACTGAGACCCTAGGTTCTGTGGTCTGTCTCGCTTCCCAATGGTTCTTCCCAGCTTATTGGCCCATGAATGAGGGACCAACTGGTCCTCTAGCCACTTCCTTGGCTGTGCGTCCTTTCTGCCTTGGCTGCCCATCTCCTCCCCTCCTACCAGTCTGGATGAATGTTTCTTTAATTCCTTGGTTGTCGGACTTCCATGAAGTTTGAATATCCGGCAGTTCTGGTTGTTTTTTGTTTTTAAATTTGTTGTTGTCCTTCTTTTGGTTGTGCAAGGTAGTGAAGCATGTCTACCTTTGTCTCCATCCTGGCCGGAACTCTTGGGCTACTTTCTCCAAATCCTTGGCATATCAATACATGAGTAGATCCTCTAGAAAATCATTATTAATAAGAACACTTAGAAAATAACTTATCATTCAGCTGCTACTGTCAAAAATTGTTTGGTCTATTTCTTCATGTACATACTTCGGAGATGACAGTGTTTGGTGTTGGCAGCAGTGGATAATCCATTTTAGTAAGAATCTCCCCCTGTCCCAGTGTTGTTGTGCTTTTCATGGGGTATGTCAGTTATCCTTAGCTAGTGGGCATGGGCTATAATTAAACGAGGATATGTTGTTAGATGCACACGGAGGAGGAAACAACGTGATCTAGATATGGGGTGTGAAATATGATCATTGCTGATTGGAGATGAAAGAGGAGATATCTAAAAGAAATAAGACCCTTTCATAGAGCTTGTCAGGTTAAGAAAGAAAAACAGATCTGAGGAGAAATGAAAAGGTCCTAATAAGATGACAGGCTCAAATTATCTCAGAGGGAGTCCACAAGTCCTGAGGCTCCTTAACCAATGGAAAGACTCCTCTTTTGGGCAAAATGTAGAAATGATTGGCCTTAGGTGGCTCTGGGGATTTGAGGCACAGAGGCTTCAGTTAGAATTCAGTAGGCAAATTTTTATTCCTTCTTCAACGATCTAGGGAATTAAGAGAGAGTAAAGCCAAGTACATACCTCCATTAGGCATTTACACTGCATTGTAACACAGGTTTATATGTGAGTCTCCTCCATTAGACCTTAAGATTAGTGAGGGCATGTACTAACTTTCATTTCTGTGTATAGAGGACCTAAAACTGTGCCTGGCACATAGAGAACTCTGAGTAAATATTTGTTGAATAAAAGAGCTTGTCTCACAGAATTCAAGATCTTGCCATCAGGGAGCAAAGAGATGTTATAGACTGGTTGTCTCCAAATCTCTCTGGACATTGGAATCACCTGTAGAGAGCAAGGTGGCATGCTTTTAAAGAATACTGATTTTAAAATGCATAGAGGATACACCCTTGACTCCCTCCAAGGGAGACAACCAGAAGATACCTTCCTAATCCCTGAGATTGGGAATAAGGCAAGGATGTCTGTTCTTGTCACTTTGATTCAGCACAGAACTGGAAGTTATATCAAGTGCAATAAGACAAGAAAAAATAAAAGACTAAAGAAGAAATATAACTCTTTCCCTATTCACTAATGTCATGATTGTCTTCATAAAAAAATCCCAAGAAATCTATGAAAAATTCCTAGAACTAGATGAGTTTATCAAGACTACATGATACAAGATAAATATACAAAAGTCAATCACATTTCTATGTACAAGTCATCAACAATTGGAATTTGAAATATACATGTTTAATAGCACAAAGGAAAAGTAATACATAGTTATAAAAGTAACAAAAATGTATAGGATCACCTCCAATCGAGATGGAGGTATAGGTAAACACGCATTGCCTCCCCACACAATTACAGAAAAAATTACAACTAGACTACAAAACAAATATCACTCAGGATCATCAGAAAATCAAGTGATCCAGAAGTCTGATAGCCAAGGATTTAAAGAAGCCACATTCATCTAGATGGGTAGGAGGGGTGGAGATGCAGAGAGGTGAGGAGAGATGCAGGGAGGTGGAGAGGCATGGAGATGCAGGACAGGTGAATAAAAATCAGGAGGGATACCTCAGGTGTGAGAGATCCCAGCCCCAGACCAGACCACCCAGCCCAGGGTTCCAGCACCAGGAAGATAGGTCCTCACAACTTCTGGCTGTAAAAACCAGAGGGGGTTGGGGTGGAAGGAAGAGGTGTCTATGGAGACCCCGCTTAAAGGGCCCACAACATATTTAGGACTTATGCAGACTCACTCCCTCTGGGATTTGGCACTAGGGCAGCAGCTGGAAGAGTAGCAGTGGCATACAGGAGAAATTGAAGTGATTGGCATCAGGGTGAGTGCCAGGAGACAGCTTCCTCCCAGGCAAAACTCCAGCTGGCAGGCAGTGTCATTGTCCCCTCTCCAAGTCCTTCTCCATACAGAACTACAGAGTAGTGACCCCAGTTGCCCTGCCCTGGCAATTACCTAAGGCTCCACTCCATACAACTTACCAGTGTGCTTTTCTACAATAGGCCATGCTACTAAGACAGGGAGTCGAAGCAGGTCTACCTAATACACAGAAACAAATGCAGGGAGGCTGCCGAGATGAGGAGACAAAGAACTATAGCCCAAATGAAAGAACATAACAAAACTCCAGAAAAATATCTAAATGAGATGGAGGTAAGCAACCTCTCAGAGGCAGAGTTCAAAACAGTGGCTATCAGGATACTCAAGGAACTTAGTGAGGACCTTAACAGCATAAAAAAGATCAAATCAGAAATGAAGGATACATTAATTGAAATAAAGAACAATTTACAAGGAAACAACAGTAGAGTGAATGCAACCGAGAATCAAATCAACAACTTGGAACATAAGGAAGCAAAAAAACAATCCATCAGATCAACAAGAAGAAAAAAGAATTAAAAAAAAAATGAAGATAGGCTAAGGAGCCTCTGGGACATCTTCAAACATACCAACATCTGAATCATAGGGATGCCAGAAGGAGAAGAAGAAGAGCAAGAAATTGAAAACTTTTTTGAAAAAATAATGAAAGAAAACTTCCCTAATTTGGTGAAGGAAATAGACATACAGGTCTAGGAAGCATAAAGAGTCCTAAACAAGTTGGGCCCAAAGAGGACCACACCAAGACACATTATAATTAAAATGCCAAAAGTTAAAGGTAAAGAAAGAATCCTAATAGCAGTGAGAGAAAAGCAGATAGTTACCTACAAAGGAATTCCCATGGACTGTCAAGTGATTTCTTAAAAGAAACTTTGCAGGCTAGGAGGGACTGGCAAGAAATATTCAAAGTGATGACAAGCAAGGACCTACAATCTAGATTAATCTATCCAGCAAAGCTATCATTTAGAATAGAAGAGCAGATAAAGTGCTTCTCAGACAAGGTAAAGCTAAAGCAGTTCATCATCACCAAGCCATTAATATATGATGTGTTGAAGGGAATTATACAAGAAAAAGAAGATCAAAACTATGAACATTAAAATGGTGATAAATTTACAACTATCAATAAATGAATCTTAATAAACAAACTAAGTTAACAAGCAGAACATAAACAGAGTCATAGATATGGAGATTATTTGGAGGATTATCAATTGGCAGGGGGAAAGAGGAGAATGGAGAAAAGGTGCAGGGGTTAAGAAGTACTAATTGGTAGGTACAAAATAGCCAGGGGGAGGCTAAGAACAGTACAGGAAATGGCAAAGTCAAAGAACTTATATGTACAACCCATGGACATGAGGTGGTGCGGTGAATGCTGGAGGGAATGGGGGTACTGGGTGGAGGGGGCAAAGGGGGGAAAATTGGGACAACTGTAATAGCATAATCAATAAAATTTATTTAAAAATATGTAGGATCTTTATGTTAAAAACTACAAAACACTGGTAAAAGAAATCAGAGAAGACTTAAATAGGGAGATTGATCATATTTTAAGGATTATAAAACTGAACATTGTTAAGCCGCTAATTATCCTCAAATTGGTCTATAGATTCAATGCAGTTACACTCATCATTTAAATAGGAATTGTGTATATATTGACAAAATATTCAAAAGCATATGTGGAAAGGCAAAGGAACTAGAACAACTAAGATAATTTTGAACAAAAAGAACAAAGTTGGAGAACTTGCACTGCTTGATTTCAAGACTCATAAAAAACCTGCAGTAGCCCTGCCTGGTGTGGCTCAGTGGACTGAGCGCTGGCCTGCGAAC